>JAGVSQ010012391.1:0-11664 GCA_022683975.1 Rhyacophila evoluta
ATAAACAAAAAAATATTGAAATATTTAAAGTACTTTAGTAAATATGTTTATTTTCCCAAACGTTAAGCGCATTTTGGGACTTTGCCAAAAGTACCCCGCAGGTTAAGTGTTAAGGCGTCAATAATACCGTATCGGTAGGAGTTGTGGTTCCATTGGGGGTCGGTACTGCCGCCAATTCTTCCTTTAGACTCTTTACGCTGCTACTTAAATCATCTCTCTCCGCCTTCACTACTGTAAGCTCTAATGTTAACTGAAAGACAAAATCACAAAATCAAAAATGGCAGACAGCCTTAAATATTTAGTGTAATATTAAGAATATTATGAAAAATTCAACAGAACAAATTATGCCAAAAGTCAAAGCCAATATGAATTAACATATAGATAACAAAACTAAAAAAAATGGTTAATAAATTAACCACTGAACGATTGGTGGCAAGTGTTTGCTAATAACAAGGGCTCCTCATATAATGGTTGATTTTAAATTTTATAATATTATGAAACACTCCTCACTTGTTGATTTTGTCTATCCAACTCTTCAAAGCGCTTCTCATGCATGAGTGTTTGTTGTTTTAGAGAGTGGACGTTTGATCTTCCTAGCTCCGACTGCGCCACTTCTAGTCCTACAAAAGAAACAGTCGACAGTTAAAAATTGCAGTTTCGTAAGTTTGGTAAATACCTCAGTTGTGATATCATACTTATAAACCTTACATTATCATATAGATGTAATTAGCTAAACGAGATATGTAAACTAACAAAACCCACCATCATTATCAAATCCTAATTACATAACTTAAAAAATCGGGTATAGTATTCATGAATACCATTAGTTAATTATTTTCTTACACTATGTTCGCTTCCAAAGTAGAGTATGTGGATCTACACAGTGTGAAGATATCCACTCCGAGTGAAGTATATGGATCTCCACAATGTGAAGACGTCTTAACAGATTATTTTTCGCGAGAATCGTCTCTCAGACTTGCTCAACCCAATGGCGAGTTTCATCTTTTGTTATATTTAGATGAAAAATAGATGAACTATAATACTAAGGATTTGATTTTGGGGTACATATTATGTATGTGTATTTGCATATTTATAATTAAATATGTACCTTTCAGTCTTTCGTTTGCTTGCTGCAATTCCTGTTTGACAAATTGTTCAGATCTCACAGCATTAAGTCTATCGTCTTCCAGTTGTGTGTACATTTGTTGCGCCTCCTAAAAACAATTTCAAGTTAGTAACAACATACAAATTAAAAAATCTAAAAAAATAATGCTTTACGAGAAAAAACTTGATGAAGGAACTGTCGTGGACTACACTACATCAAGATTGGCGAATAGTTCTGTAACATTACCTAATCAGAAGATCTCTCAAATTAATTACATATATCATAATATTGAAAAGAAAATCATTGAACAATTAATTTTTAAATTTAAGTACGATTTGGTATTAATGAGTTTAAAGTTTTACATCACATTAAAGTCATACAAGAGAATTTTGCTGCAAACATCGTGTATATTAATGATATCTATGCTGCAGTTTATGTCCTTAGCACTTTATAATCAATTAATTTCTATTGTGGATTAATTTAAAGATGTCTTCCCTAAATAATTTCCATTATAGAATACCATTTTAGATATAATCATAACATATAAGACTGGGAGTAGCTCACTTCAAGTTTCCTGGTCAATTCGGATGCCTGATGATTGGCAGCAAGGATTTGGTTGTTTGCGAGGCGCAGATCATTACCCAAAACCAATTTAGAGTTCTCAGCATCGTTCAGCTGTGCCTTCAATGCTTCCACTGTATTTGACATCGCAACTTGTGCCTGAAAACATTTCAATTTATAATATTAACTCACGATAAGTAAACATACCATAAAAATAATACATAGCTATAAGAGTAAAGCTACGATGGACCTGACTCAGCCGTGTCTCAAAGATCTCAACCTGACCTGCCTATTATTAACGTGATCATGCCCTAGGACGATAAGAGAGCACAGGGGAGCAATACAGATTATTGAAGATGTCATATCGTCGCTTTAGGATTGGTTTATCGCATATCTACAGAATGTGACTTTAAAACAAAACATTTTTTCGATTAATTACATAGTTTATACAATAGTATACACAGCAATTATATATGGCTTCAAAAAATAGCTCGGATATCTTTGTATATTTACCCTTAATGACATTTTTTTTATCATTTCCTGAACATTTGACATTTGGTTTACTCGACACACCGATCCTAAAGCAATATGCCCATATGCTGTACTTAGGTAGTATTTATTAATTCACTGTTTTAATATGCTTTAAATAGATTTTTGATTAGTTTTATTTATTAATAATTGGATCTATAAATGAAATGTATTGTTAGTAAAATGTTTATAATAATAATTCCTGGTGAATCTGAATTATTAATAATATATTGAAAAATTAGCCAAAACATGAAATTGACCAATACGGTGACAATATTTTTAAAAACTAACCTCTGATAGTGATTGGATGTGCATTTCCATTTGAGATTTTTGAGCTGCGAATTCCCCTTCCGAAGCCAGTTTAGCTTGGAGCTATGGAGAATAATTGAGTTATTAAAAATGTATTTTAAACAACCATAATATAACAATTGTGCATATAGTAGAGAAATACATTGTCTCAATTACAATTAATTATAACAATATAATATATATAAATTAAATCATTGTAAAAATAAATGCTCTCAAGAGTACTTAATAACCTTATCATAAAGCTAAAAAATAATATCAACAACATAATGGCCTAATTGACTTTAGAACCTTTTGATTAATGTCACCAACCTGATGAATTTGTTGACGCTGAACAGCGGATTCTTCAGCTGCACGTTGAATACGACTCTGCAGTGTTAGGACCTCAACCGCTTGTGCAGCCATTCCCTTCTCTGTATTACCCAACAGCTGACTCCACTTTGAACGGTCTGTGTTGATTGACGCCCTGTATCAAAATATAATAAGGATCAGTTAAAATGAATATTATTGTTAAAAAAAAATTATAATTTAAGCTGTAATCGTATAATATTATACTATAGACCACTATAGGCCGCCATTGCAAAAGCTAAGTGGATAACATATTGACAAAAGTACTGAAATGACCATATGTTTACTGCAAGGTTCATTTATGTCATCCACAGGAATAGGTACAAAAAAGAGGAACATACTGTACAAAGCAGGACATTGATACTGAGGTTAATTATTGATTGTCTACCTGAGTTCTACCAGCTTGGCACGGACTGCCTGAGCTGCCTCCTGTTCCTCGATCAGGGCCTTTTCCTTTTCTGCAAGTTGCTTCTTCAGTTTCTGCATGGGATCTTTCGGACCCTGGAATAATAAACAAACATACGTCAGAAAAGGTTTCAAGCGGAGATCATTTCAACTTCAATACATAGGACACTGACAAATTTTGAGTGAGAAAACATGGAACATAAAATTATTTGAATTCAAATTATGATTTCAAATATACCAAGAAAGTTTGTGCAGTTGCATTGAGTCAAAGTATTGGAGGGATATAAGAATATCATGAAGATACATTGAGAAATTAATGTACGAACCTCAGACCACTCAGAGTGCTCAGGGACAGGTCCATTCTGCTTGTTGAGTAGGCAATCCGTGAGGATCTGAATCTCGCTTCGGGAGAGAGGCATCTCGGCCAGTTGTCGCACGAGGATGTTTACGTTCACACCATCAACTCCTCGAGCTGAAAACAAAATGAAACAATGATAATGATATCTGCTTTCAAATATTATATAATATTGATTGAAAAATCCAATCAACAATGCAAATTTACAAAGTGATGCATGGCTAACCTTAGAATATATTGCACACACTAGTGATAAGGTGTGTTTTAGTTTTATTGTGCTATGCATGTATTCTTTACGAGTTATGATATATTTTTGTGTTACAATAAATAGCAATATAATATAAATATAGGCACTAAATAAATACATCACAAGAGAAAAATAAACTTACTGAGTTGACTTAGCTGTGAGATATCATTTTTCTTCTTCTTTCCCTTGAGAGGGGCAGAGTTTTGTGGAGCACCTGATTGTCCATTGGGTAAAGTGTTATTGGCAACTGTGCCCATTTCGAGAGTGTAAGACTGCTTCAAGATCTTGTCGATGGTGAGGTCAGCGGGCTGGCTGATGCTTGATGTGGATGATACGCTAGAGATCATTTCAGATGGCTTATGAATTACTTCAGGAATCTCAACCGGGGCAGGTGTCGGTTGAGGCTTATTCTTGTCTAGAAATAAATATGCTTTTGTTAGTTTTGTTTTGTTATAATGGAAAATTATTTTATTTATTATGGAATATACTATGAAATTGTTTATAAACTACACTTATATTGCTTTGTGTACAAAAGCAATGTAATATTTTTGGTATACTCAATAGTTTTTTTAAGCCATTCTGTATATTCAAATGTTTAAAATGATGGAGTTTCAGTGGAATTCAATTCATATCGGAGTTCATATCAATATCATATCAATTCATATCAATAGTATCGGAGTCCTTGCTGGGAAAAAATGTTAAAACTGTACTTACTCTTGCGTTGTTCTTTTGGAGCTGATTCTGTAGGAGTTTCTAGAACAGCTTCTGGTTGAGCTGGGGCTAGAATTTCGACAGCGGCCATTTGCTTAGCCGCAGTCTTATTGGCTTTAGCCGCTTTGACAGGCTTAGCTTCTTTCACCATTTCTTGTTTCTCCTGCTGAAGATGTTTAAATTAAATAATGAAAATAAAGATAAATTTGTGAATCAGTTATAGACAAACACTCAATCACGCCGAATTTTAAGCCAACAATAAATAAGATTTGAGTCTAAAATTAATATATCCAATAAGCTAAGGTGGGTAAAAAACTGCTTTATTTCCAACAAAAAGATGTTCACAATCCATACACAACAGCTCTTAATTTTGGATATCTATGCGAAGGAGCATGACTCATGCTAGGAGATTTGGTGTTCATTTTGTCAACTCTTATAGTAAAAAACTGTCACCAAATATTTAAGTCTGTATGAAGTTCTACAGTAAACTTAAAGATTTATGGCGTAATCTACTTCCTTTTGAAACATTTATCCTTTCAATTTAATATCTTACAGCATGGTTGAGAAATATTAATTTGACTCTTTTCTCCAGATTCACACAGAAATGTAATTTGGCAGATGAATTGTGGACATAAATTAAACATATTATATTGATTAAAATTTCATTCTCATCGTCTTTCCTCTCAGTAGTTTTTGGGATGTATTTGGGATATATTTGAGTCCATTTAAAATATCATTAATGTATTATTAATAAATAATGCATGTCAATAAATAAAGCACATGACTTTATATACTATGCACGCAACTGAGTCAAAAGTTATAAAAGGAGATATTTTAGTTATTATTATCATTTTAAATAATGTAAATTGCAATAGAATTAGTGACATAAAAAATACATTTATGAAATAAAAAAAATATAAGTGTTACAAGATCAAAAAAATAAATACATAACAATTGTTAAAAAATTAAAAAGGACAAGTGACATGCAGGACATTGCTTACCGTGGGTAAATATTATTTACAGTACACAAAAACATTTAAATATCTTTTTATGTTTAAATTAGTTACGAAAAGTATTAGTGGACAATTGCGCCATTACCAACTAAATACACATACGCCAGGTTAAAATTAAGTGCCATCTTGAATACCAAATCCAACATATAATTAGTAGCAAACACATATAATATTATATGATACAGTTGACTGCTGATTTATCGGTGAGGCTTCCACGTTGGTGGATTGATTGTGATAAAAAATCTTTCATTATGTAGAAATGAACTGAACTATTAAACTTGCTTTATGTAATGTGAAAAATTCTTCTAGTAAAGAACAATTAATACCTACAGGGAATTCTGTATTTAATGATTATTTATATGTAGAATTGGTTGTGATTTGGTGTTAATTGCTGCAACAACATACTAATTTCCTCTCTTTATTCCTGGCAACAACCACAAGATATTTTTTTTCTACCACCTCTCAAATAAATAAGTAATAAGACACTACTTTATGAAAATATTTTTCAGCGACATAACATCAGTTCATCCACTCATTGATAATTTTGTGGATGAAATACATGTTGTAAATATAAATAATAAATCACAACCAATTCTGCAGGATTAATAAATTACAGCCCTTTTGGGATGTGTTGAAATGACCCACTATTGCAATTGCAAATTGCAAAGAAAAATATATGCATATTCCAACTCATTTTTCAGCTTAAGGAAATTGGGTAAATACATAATTTCGATTACCGGAGAATATATTCATTTTGTACTACAGTAAATTGAGAGCATACTGTACAATAAGTGAAAAATAATCGTCAGCTTTCTTGTTTTAATATTCATTCAACTAAAATAATTATACATTAGGAAATTCACAGTCCGTCTATAAATAAAATTTATTTAAATAAATTAGCATGACACAAAGAACGTAAAAAAAAATGAAAGTATTCACAGAATAAATACAAAGGTCTCACAGTATTGTTACTGTTAAAAAAACTAAATATACCAACAAAAAATTTAAATACAATGCACTGTGCAACAAAAGGAAAGTGAATCCGCAAAAATTATAGATAATTATTTCACTACAGGTTCAATCAAACAAACAGAATATGAAAGAAATCTAAATACGTCCTAATCAACGCCATAAACTGATGGTACTTGATCGATATTAATTCAAAACTCTAAACTAATGTTACCACAATTACTCGACATCAAGAGACCAATCGACTCACTTTATCGGCAGAGTGTAAGAGTTCAAATTCGTCTTTGGGATGGATCTCCTCAAAGTGGTTGATGGAGACATGAGCGGAGGGTGAGGGCGGTGCGGAGAGGTCACAGACGCAGCTCGGGTCGTCCCGGTTGACCAGGATCGGCTTCACCTTCGACTCCTTGACTCGCTTTTTGCCCTGCAAATTTATTCACTTGCCGGCTCCTTCACTTGTGCAAACAGACACACAATGTCTTTGACGACATAATGCAGTTTGGATAAATTCGTTACTATCTGCACTTGACTACTGAATCTTAGATTTTTTGATAGTATTTTAGCTTTTATAAGCTATACTATACACCCTCAAAACATGGCACCTCTATATAGTGATATAAATAAGAAATAACCTACTTACTTTACTCAGTTTACAATGAATGTATAGATTAATATTATAAACACGTTATATTCAAACACTATCATTGAATAATTCATGAGGTAGGTAATATTTTGGCTATTTCAAACGTTGAGTAAACTTGTTGCATTACAATAGCGTGTTCCATGAATTAGATAAAGGTAATTTAATTACCTCTTACGACTCTAATATCACCACAATTATCGACTTCACTCAAGAAAATATCTAATGAAACTATGCCACGTGTTACTGGGTTTGCGGAAGATCGGCATGTACGGAAGCTCTCCGTTACGCCATATGATACACGACATTGGATGGGATTGGTGTGCAATATATTTATAGGCAGTCATGAAATCGCATTGTACAAAACAACAAAACAACCACGGCCAAAAATTTCTCTATAAAATCACCATCAGATATCTGATTGACAACTTCAGCTAAAAGCCATTCGAAGTAAAAATATTGAGATTTCCTGAAAAATAATACACCAGTTAAAACCTCAACCAAGCAAAAAAAGCACTTTTATAACTATATGAAAACATGCTACGTTGTGGTAGAGATAGCACGTGACATCCTCCAATCATAATGTACACAACGTTGTGTTCGTGAGTATACAATGCAGACTGTTATGTGCTAGTTCTACATAAAATTAAGAGCATGCAAAATAATTATCGATTGTAGAATATTCAAAAAAATATATTTTGTAGTAGGAACTTAAAATTATAAATATATTTCGTAGATGGGCTCCAGAAGATTCACAGATTAATATGAAAATACTATGCATGTACAGTAGAACCTCGATGTAATGAACTGATGCAGGTGTAGGGGTATATTTTAAAGCCGAAAGTCCTTTATACAAAAATCTTTTTTGAATGTATTTTATTGTTATATTATATTGGATTTAAGAAAAGAATTAAGTTTTGTTTTCACTTTTAAAGTATGCTGTTCTTTTATAATCAACTGTCTAAAATTATGAAAATGTTTTAAATTATCCAACACAATAGCTTCACCTGCTGTTTCTTTTTCAGTCGTCATGTCACTTCATCTACATAACACTTGTTTAGGCTATTTTCATTATCGGGAAATCGAAATCGGGAATCTCTAACCATTCTAACTATGTGTCTGCATCAAAGAATTTTTTCCAAAAATTTTCTGATGGTCGCTCTTTAATTTCTGTCCATTATATCGAGGTCCAGTATACAGAGATTTTATCGTAATGCCGCATGAAAACTTGTTAATGATCACACGAATCAACGCATGTGTCTGGAAATTGATTATTGTATATTATGGTTCAGTTCTTACTACAAATGTTGTTAATTAAATATTTATAATTCTATATCCATTAAAAAACCCTGTCGAATATCGGTACGAAAAAAAGCGAAATGGCAAGATTGAGAATCGATTGAGTTCATCGAGTGCCACATAAATACCACATTTTTATAATCGCAGTTGTGAGTTTTGCTGGTTGCAATTATAATAACTGGAAATTTGTATGCTATTACTATGTAGATATTAGTTGCCTATCAACAGTTAATATTCTTTATTTAGTCATTACAATAGATTTAACAAAAGGAGTTAGGCTACCCTGACCAATTAGAATTGTAATGGATTTATCTGAATCTTTAAATTGATATTAAACATATTACACCAGATTGAAAGATAAAATTATTTGATAAAATGATAAAGTTGTTGTTTCATTTTGTCATTTCGTGTCACTATATACCTATAGACCAGGGTTTCCCAAACTATGTTCCGCGACAATTCGGAAATTTTTAATACATTGCAACACATTTAAAGATCTTCTTACTTGTAAGAAATTAGCCAAAATAAAAAATAAGCTAAGTGTTCCGTTAAAATTTCCGGAATAGCGAAGTGTTCTATTGCAGAAAAAATTTGGGAAGCCCTGCTATAAACAATAAAAGCAAATGCAACGTATTTCAGAACTGAAATATATAAATGCTTTCATACTGTATGTCTCACAAAAATATTTCAGAGTTGTCAGAAAGAGACTATATATGCAAATTAAATTGATTCAAAAACTATTAAATTGTATTTAATATCAAATTAATATAATCCTAAATACAATTCTACTGCTAATGATAAACAGTAAAAGAGATTGGAGTGGATAGGAAAGTAATTAGGCATATCAGCTGTAAGTGCTTGATGGAGATTGTTTCAAAAACTCAAAAGTATTTTATTATTTGAAGACTGCATTTTGACATTTGATATCTTCGGGCCCTATATTTATGAATTCTAGGTATGAGTTGACAGTGTGGCGATGATCAACATTGGAGAGTCGCTTTTGTCTTGGAATTTTAATCAGGCTTCACATCACTTTTCGATTTTGAAATAATAATAAATGTCACCGAATGACCAGAATTAAGTGAGAGATACATTAATTCCATCATTATTATGCTTCATACGTACATCAAATATTGCCCACTTTTTGACGGTAGCATTTATAGTATTAGTAACCGACCCCAAAAAACCAAGTATAGCTTTGAATATGATGGCCTACCTTAGCAGGCTTGTGCTGCACAGGCTCCGGAGCAGCGGCGGCGGGCTCAATGAATTCAACATGGTGCGGGTGAGAGTGAGAGTCATCATCACGACCATTCTCAGGCTGAGATTCACTCTCCACTTCGCTGTTGCTAGTGGCAGCCTGTTCCTTGGCTTGTTTTTCCTTTACCTGAAATAAGACAGAATTATATTCACTGATTATAAAAAAATACTTAAGCTAGGAATCACACAGTAAGAGACATGTTATCTATAATTGTTAATATTGTTATTTGTTGTATTTTTTAAATTCTTTGTATTTACCTTCTTACTCTGAATATAAGACATAACCTAAATATAAGCCCCATCATGATTTTTGAGAATACTTGAAATATAAAACCTACCTCAAAAATAACTCCCATTTAACACCTATTTTGCGCTAAATTTCGAATCCAAAAATGAAACATACAACACTACCAAAATAATTATAAGAGTGTGTATTCTCATCTACAGAAGAACCTTGATATAACAGACTAATGCGGGTGAGGGGATGTCCATTACATATAAATGGGTTTTCCGAATAGATGTGATTTATCACTGATAAATTTGTTTTTGGGCTTGTTGTTTGTTCTTACTTGCTATCTTCATTTCAAAGTGGCCGAAGAAAACGTTCTACAATTGTTAGAAGCGAATGAAGGTAACCTTGGGTATCATCATAATTGACAATAGCAGATGAAGATGAAAAGAACGGCATACTTCAAAAGTCTAAGCAAAACTAGATTCCTATCATGAAACTTCACCGACTTTATATTGGACTGTTTATTTTCTTAATAAAAAAAATACGTTTGGAAAACCTACTTTTATTGTGACAGATTTTTGGCTTTAACAGACACCTCTTCACTCGCATAAGTTCATTATCCCATTAATGGGATCTAGCATGGTAAGAATGAAAAAAATCATAAAGATATAACTGTCTGGGAGTCCTTGGAATATTTTGAAAGGTTGGCATATCACACACGTGTAGATAAATCATGATTAAAAGAAAATAAGCAAAATTTAATTGCTTCAAAATCAGGAATTTGTATCCATGTGCTTTTAGCATAGTAATTGAATATTTATAACATTTTTTGGTCTTCTTAATTAAAAAAATCATAATAAGCCATATCAAATTTCTAAATTGCTTACTGTCAGCATTTATTATCTAATAAAAATATTGTATTAAAGTTGTTGAATTATATTTTTAAATTGAATTAATTATATTTGCTATCTCAGAAGTTTATGGTTCAGTTTCATTCTGCACTCTTTTATCTGGTTTAATTACATTGTTGTTAAAAACATCAATGCTACTTTGTTGCATTGATAATGAGAATAGTGATTAAAAACTTATAAAATAAAACTCTGCCAATGAATCCAACATCACATTCCTGTTTTAAAATTTATCAACCATATAGTCATCCTATCTTCTGGCTTTAAATATTACTATCTACTAAGCCTATTTAATCTGTTTGTTATTGATATCTGCAACATGATAACCAAATATTTAATTTATTTAAAGGCATCTGCAACACATGACATTTCTTTATTTTAGTAATGTCCAGGAATAATATATGGAAATATGGAATGTGACCCCGGTAGCATAAATGTTAGCTTCACCGCCTCGCAATCAGAGGAATGTAAGTTCGATTTCTATATCTGACGGATTTAAAAAAAAGCCCAAAAATGCAGGACAAGTGCCCATTGAATTGAGCGATTGTCTGACAAACAATTCTCATGAAAAATAATCTGTCAAGACATGTCTTTACGCTGTGGAGATCCATGTATTACACTTTCCGAGAGGATATCTTCACACTGTGTCGATCTATATCGACTGTGGAAAGGAAAAAGGACACAACCCACACAGAATTTTAACAAGAGGTACAAAAACGTATAAATATGCTTATATTTAACGTTGCTTATTACGTCGTATTTTTGATACACTCAATG
>JAGVSQ010012392.1:0-11664 GCA_022683975.1 Rhyacophila evoluta
TTGTTGGAATTCTTTCTTTATTCTTTTTTTTTGTATTTTAATATGCTTTTGATATTTTCGTCATTTGTAATTTGTAATGTTACAACATGTAATAAATAAATAAGTCTGCGATATTTTATAAAACGTATAATTTATTGCTCTAATAAAATCACATGGTGATTTAAATAATTTGAAAGACTATGTTACAAATCATAAATTTTTGTGTAGCTTTCTATGACAAATAATCTTTTAACATGTATAAAGATTTTAAGATTTAAATATTAATAAAAATAATTTAAATGTGGTGTCAATCTTCGACAAGATGAAATGAATATGAAGAATAAATGAATAGTTGTCATACCCGACCAATTTAATTTCGTTAAAATTGATATGATGTGAGACTTTGCTATTTATAGAAGCATGACTAATAAATAAATAAAGTATAGATTAAAAATCATATGAGCACTACAGTAAGTTGAACTATTTTATACCAGGGGGCAGGAAGCGATCGCTACGCAGACGCATAATTGCTGAAAAAATCATGATGCTTGTAGTTGAAATAAAAAGCTCTTGTGGCCACCATAGAACATGAGCGTCATTACAAGAATTTCTGTCACTGTAGTATGTTATATTTAGTTTGTTTAATCTCAAGTAAAACTGATCAATAATTCTCACTTGAGACGGAAAAAGAGTTGTTCGAATCTAATATGTGTACAACCTGTGTTTTTCAATATTCAAATAACTTCAAAACTATCAAAAAATTTTACAGATAACGTAATTCATAGAACTCGAATAGTATATACAAATTATACACTGATTTTAATATGTAACTAACTTTCACTGAACTCCAATTTCTACATATGCCAGATTTTTAAGATCCGAAAATACAGGACAAGATTCTCATTGCGTTGAGCAATCGTTTGACAACCAATTCTCGTGAAAAACTACGGAGATTCACACACTTTACTTTCGGAGGGGGAATATTTAGATATTGTAGATCTATATACTCGACTTTCAGAGCAAACACGAAAAATAAAAAATTGTTTTATATGTATAAACGATGTTTTCTTTTGTTTTTCAGTGACATTATAACAGAGGGTGTATTTGAAGTAATCGTTATTCAGCCAAAGTCGCGACCCATATTTTCTACAGCCGCTCAGGTCGCCCTTCACAAAAGGCAGTGACGCGGACGAAGGTAAGTGGACACGAGATGACTACCGTTAAAATATGCCTGGCAGGCAGGCGAGTGACGTCGCAGATTAACCTCTCCGGTGACCGATCACCTCGACCGGTGATCACGTGCTCATCCGCTGAGACGCATGGCAACCCTTACTTACTTTAGTACTGCTAACTGAACCTTACTGTAAGAAAAATGTTTACAAACTGCTCTCAACGCACTTGATATATATTTTTCGCATACGATGTTCCCAAGTAAAGTACTCCAAATAAATATTCGGTACTTATTTTTATCTTTTTATAATCATATTATTATTTATTCTCAACCTTTGCTATTATAATATTATAATAAAATATTTGCTCCTATGGCATAAGCACTCTCTTAGTGCCTATCTAATTTGCTAATAACATATACTAGTGAATCGAATAGAGATAGCGGATTTGAGCAGCGGTTTTCAACCTATTTTGGCCTGTGATTTTTTTAGTTTAATATTTGTTTGTGCTTCCCCCTATCCCAATCGGGAATGCTCGGGAAAATAATATTACTATGATAATTTTTTGTAATATATTTCTTGTAATCCGAGTAACTTGTAACTGTAAGTTTCTTATTTTTTAAATCAAACTGAAAGTTGCATAGATCATTTTGATCTTGTTTTAGAGAAAACGATAAAAAAATAAATAAATGTATTTATAGGTGTATCCATGTGCTGTGTTTTTAATTATGTTACAAACAAATTATGAATCATTTAAAAGCTTCTTTATATGCTTCTTAATATTGAGTTGTAATATATATACTCGTACATAAAAATGAACTGTACCATGAGATTAAAAATTAACGAATAACGAGTGACAAAATAAAAAAAATAAAAAATATATAATGGTTTCCTATTAATACATCAGTACTGACTATGAACATAAATAAGTGCGTCAATTTTAGCAATATTTTACAGCATTGTTTAAGATATTTCACATTTATAAAGAAAAGTCATTGTATCACCTTACAAAAGCTCAGAAAAATCGTATATTCAGCTTTGTGAACAGATGCTTACTTCAGTGGACTGACTTCGTAAGGAACTCGGATATAAAAGAGCAGACGTGACAACCCCCTGTCATACTAAAAGTCATGCAGCTGCACTGGAACTGACTAGGGCATGTACTACGGATGCCTCCAGAGAGGCTGGTTCTTACTTGTCTCTTCTTCCGACCGGTATGATTCCGGTGACTTGGAAGACCGTTGGGTACTATCCATGGGATTGCTCAGCGGAACGTAAGAGTGCTGGTATAACTTGGAAGGATGTGAGGCAGTTGGCAGGTGACAGAGAATCTTTCAGGCGTTACGTAGTGGCTATATGCTTCGCACAAGGAGCAAATATATCAAGGAGACTATAAACATTATTATGCAGACTGAATTCAAATATTTTTTTTATTTTACTATTCACTTGTATATATATAAAGGTGTCTAAAAGATAATTCTACGTATATAAAAACATCTCTCTGCACTATCAGCTTCCACTGTCAAAAGGCTTTTCGTAAAATCATGCGTGCTTTTTTTTATTTTCGTCTACCAGTATTTTATTGTAATATCGTATTTTCAAGGGATAGAAAGTTTATGAACTTTTAAAATTTATTGGAATAAGTTTTCATATATTTTGCGAGAGACGTATCTAAGTAAGACTCGTGCGTTTTTGTTCAAAACTAAATAGATTGATTGTTTAGTTTTAGTTTAAACGTTCATATTTTTCGGACATCAAAGACAAACGGATTTAAGCTCGGAAAAGTTACAATATTGGACATTTTATTTAAAAATCAATCATTTAATTTAAATTCCATTTATTTCAGCATTAAAAATATCTACCATGATATCAATTTTTTTTCTATCGTACAATAAACAAAATGCCTGCAAGAGAGAAAGGAAACTCTATATAACTACTACTAGTAACAGAAATTTTGTATTTTTTTTCAATATTTAAAATATATGATTATTCATTTACATATTTTTATATTTCATTAGAAGGGGAGAGGGGCAGTTTTGTTAAACTCTTGTTTTGTTTGGTATACGAGGTATTATTTTATCATGACCGATATAATTATTTATATTCTGCGTATCATAAGTTTTTTAAATCAGCAAAAGTTACGTTAATTATAATTCGCAAATAAGATTTTGTGAAAACTTTGATCGGATTATTCTCATCTCATGATAATCGATGTATTATATCATACTATAATGATATATGTTATTGATTTTTATGTGAACATATGTATAAATACGATTATTAGTTAATGTTTTGCTTAAATGAATCATCATATAAACTATAAACAATGTTATATAATTTAAAATTTCATTCAATATAACTTAGTACAATTTAAGGATCAGATTCTAAAATTTTACGGACTGGCTATAATATACAATATATTATATAAAATATAAAATAGATGCGTCTATCTGTCACAAAAAGATTTTTTAAGCATTTAGTAGCGACGTAAAATTTTCACATGTTATTTTGACTTTGATTTCTAGGTTAACTGTTTTACTTTCAACCGATGGTCAAAAAGAGAAAAAAAAATATTGTGTAGATACAAATAAATTTTTGATAGCAAGATTAACAAAATTAATTTCAATGAATATGAGTTTGAATCTATTTCAGACGAAACCGCGTCATCAAACTCATATTACATGGAATTATTAATTTATTCTATTAACAAAATGAATTCGGAATGGAAGGAGTAGTATATTATATTAAATAATATTATAGTATATACAATTAATGATGTCTTCAAGTATGTTTGAATGGTGTTAAATTTAAACATTTTGTAATATGTCATTCGTGTGTAAGAGACTTGTATGAAATCGAACTAAAAGAAATGCCCAAGACGACAATTTTATTTTCAACAATCGCAAAGAAGGAGGTAAATGCAATATTCCCCGGTAGTATTGGCAGCTGTCACGCGGAAAAAATAACAGTTTCGATTTAAAACTAGACATTGAACGAATAACCTTTTAACTTAGAACGAATAAACATTGACACCGAATACAATATACGAAAAGCTCAGAGAGGAAATAAACTTATTCTGCCGTTTACGCGCGTCGTGGATACGGCACGTTATGAACGTGCCCGAAGACACGTTACCTTTAACTCAACTTCGGCACACAAGAGGTAAGCCTTGCTTCAACAAAATAGTTTAGCAGTCTCTATTATACTAAAATAATAACATACAATTAAGTAAAATTTAGCTTACGACTTGTGTGCTTTCTTAGAAATATGATTATCTTCATTGTGTTTATAGCAAACAATAATGTAAACGTTTTATAATAACCAAAAATTGGAATTCATTTATTTTTCAATAAATCATTATATTAAAAAATTTAAACATTTTAAATACTTCATAATTAAATAAATTGAAAATACGAGGCTATTGTTATTTTTAATAAGTATTTTTTGTTTTTTATATTTATAATATATTTTTAAAACATTTTCGCTTCGAAAGTGGAGCATATGCATCTTACACAGTGTCAAGACGTCCGCTCCTAAAGTGAAGTATATTCACCTTCGTAATGTGGAGACATGTTTTGACAGGAATCGCTTTTAGCAATAGACATATAGTTCTTTATTATTAAATTTTATTAAATCCAGCAGATGTGGAAATCGAACCCATATTATCCAGATACGATACCGGGGAGACAAATGACAAATCTGAATTATAGTATTATCATAGTTCTTTATGCAAATTAACAATAATTTAAAAGAATTAGTGTATTTTATCGTTTATAGAGTAAAAAATGAATTATTTTATGTGGTTATACGATAGGCTAAAAACAATCAACGTGTGTCACCTAAATTTATTTGCATCCAAATTGAAATATGTCCGATTAGAAAGTGTAGCAAATGAATCTTCATCATGTGGATACGTCAGTTTTATAAATGGAGTTTACGTCTCTTTAAAGTGTGAAGAGTTAAATTTGAAGATTTTCAGGTGTATGATGTCTTTTCAAGGGACTTCGTCAGCCAACTGATCAACTCACTGTTTATCTAGTCGTGCATTTTGAATTTTAAAATGTGGTATTCAAACCCACAACCTCAGCCACCGAAGCCTGATGGTTAATGTTTTGGATCATTACAAAAGCGTTTACTATTATATACAAGTCTTAATAAAATATTTTTTTAGTAATATAATTACCCATTAAAACTGCATTACATGGTTGATGATGTTAGAGTGTAGAAATATATTTTTTAAATGTAATATTTTACTTGCATTACAAAAATTATTCAAAATTCTATAAAAAATGTTACAAATCTTTAAATAACCAAATAATTAGTCAGCCATATTAACCACCATATAAGATATGTAAATATTAATAGATCCATATAAACAAATAATTTATAGGTGGCAGATATCAACTTAATCATTGTGTTTAATTATATCTTATAATTGAGTGCTCATGGTTCATGATTCTCACAAATTTCATCTCAAGTTGTACTTTGTCGCCGTCGTAGATGCACCACCTGCAAGCGCACACTTCCGGTGCGCACACAACCCTCCACGTCAGGTCTACGCCGTAGCATGCTTCGTCTACACACATTAATATTAATATGAATTCAGAATAATTAATCAGTTGAAGATATTTACGTGTTAAAATACAAATACAATATTGGTTTTAATTTATGATAAGTGAGATTAATTTAATAGCGAGATATTGTAGTATCGTATACTATTCTAAATCAAATCAGTATAGATTTCTTACAATAGATGTAATATATAATGAAATAAATTCTTATTAAAAATATTATCATTTTTTTGTAAAAACTTGTATTAAACAAAACTAAAACCAAAGAATCTTCAGAGTTTAACCCATATTAAAAGGTTAAATGTAGAGTTGGCTTGATTTAAGTTGCACATTGTGATTAGTATTAATGCTATTAAAAAAAAATAAGGCTCTAGGTTTCAAGCCTCGCATGAATGAAGCAGCATGGTGGTTGAAAATAAATTAACTGACAATCATCCAACGGAAAGAATAAATTGCCAAGATACGTTTTTTTTGTCGAGAAATGAAGTTCTATATTTTCTATTTAAGCAGTAGTAAATTAAATATATTCAGGTATATATATACAGCCCTTACTAAGAGAATCAAAAAAAAAAAATGGTTAAAAAATAGGATGACAACTAGTGGCAGCATATCATGTCAAAAAATAATCTTCAATAAAATATGATCAATATTTTACCCATCAAGATGTATTTCATGCTGTAGGGTATATATAATATAAATAATGACTTAAATAAACAAATACTTAGTATTGTCATCTTAATCAAGACATACACCTGCATTCAAATGAGATGAATTGTTATGAGCAAAGTTCGACACGTGTTTAATGTATCTAAGTGTTAGAGTTTGGGTATTTTCATATTTTCATTAGGCGGCAGCCAGACTGAATCGGAAATAATAATCTTGCATGAGATCTACAGCCCCCACTATAACAGTGGCTTAGCTCGATACAAATTTTAAAATGTATAAAATATTCAGATTTTAATTTTCACATATAAAAAAGCAATAAATCTCTTTGTAATGAAATTTGTGGGACCACAGGAAATATTTTCTGGAAATGATTTCTATTTTAACCGTAAGTTGAGAGATTATTAGTAATTAGACGCCTAAATATGACAAGGAGACAAACATACTGATGGGTGACCGCAATATTAATGTACGATTGGTTATGTAATTACATCGGGTTGAATGAATACAGTTTTACAATAGAATTTTGTAGAACACAAACGCTTGATAGCGTATTCGCTGTAAAGTATTTACAAGTTCATATATTTTTTATGTACCATTTTTGCTCCAAAAGTGTAGCATATGGATTTACACAGTTTGAAGGTGTCCACTCAAAAAGTGGAGAATGTATGTGAATTCCCGCAATACGAAGACGTGTCTTGATGACATTTTTCGTCAGGTCGCTTAACACAATGGACACCTAACCTAGTAAAATCCGTCAGATATAGGAATCGTTCGCATTTTCCAGATCGCGATACGTGCACGGCAACATTTACATTACCGAGAAGAGATTGTAATAATACAAATTATATAGACTGGTATTTACACATTTTGTTAAATGAAAAGAATTTTTAAATGTATTTTAATTAGTTAATACTTGTGAGAATGCTATACATTTGTCGTGGTAGCTTGAGTTCAAACAGTAATCTCTTTAAATTTTTACGCAAACTGAATAAGAGAAATACACGGTATATTATTTACAATAACTAACATAAGCGAAAATACATAAACCACATAATGACTATGTTAAAGTAAGACTTATCTCGTTCTAATGCAAAAAAAAAAACTTTCAGGTAGTGTCTCTAGCACCGTCACTGTAAAATGAGTTAAAGTTGGCTCCGACTCCGCAAAACTGGATAACAGGAATAACGTAGAGAAGGGGCCCCGAGATGGCGCGAGCAGCAATTTCACACAGCTCCAGGCGATTTCCTGGCACCCTTAAATACCAATCACGGCGATGCGCTATTCGATTACTCGTACTAGGCGGCCCCCCTTTTGCACCGCCCCTGAAACTTAGGTCAGGGACTTCATTGACGAAGCGATCGGGATTGAAAAACGATATAATGGATATAAGAACACATACACCTTTACGATAAACGTCTCGGTAAAATATTAGAAACAACTAACGTATATTGTACACTAATATTTCCATAGAACAATGCATGGCACGCATATGTACACCTTCATAATACAGAACACGTTTCTTACTGCATAAAAAATAAATTTGATATCAGCTTTCACAAAGCATTCACTCAGTGCTAGATCATTTTAGACGCCAAAAACCGAGCTTTTTTCAGAAAAGTTAAAAAAACTTTTTATATATTTTATAATTTCTAATTTTGATAATACTAATATGATACATTGCCGTGCTAATGAACTAATATAATCCAAAGATTTTTAACATAATAAAATAGTTTGCATGCATTGGAAGTCAGTCAAGCATTCGATAAACTTATTGTCTTTTCATTTACAGTGACAAAAATATTAATAAATATTCACTAGAGGAGTGAATCACAAGTAAGTTTACAGCTGTGTTTCTACAAAAAAAGTAGTTAAATGTAAAATGACTTCCGACATCTATTAATTTCTTTACAGTACCTGTGTAAATGGATAATAATCAAACTAATAGCCCTGGTGGTTACAAATGTTTGCTGTAATTAATAACTCATTGGTTTCACCGTTAAAGACCAAGCAATAAAGGAGTATTGGAAGATCAGGGAGGTTTAGTATCGCGGTAGCTTTGTCGCAATGGAATGTGTCTAAAACAGAAACTGCTAACCTTTTTCAACCAATGTTTGACAGTAATTTAAATGTAATATTAACGTAATTAATTGCGATTGATTCAAAGCTAAGACTTCCAAAAAATGTGAATTTATCATAATTTTCTACGTATTTCAATAAGAAGAGTTAAGATTAATTTTTTACTGTGTCTGCTTCAAAATCATATCGATCTCAAAAGTGTAAAAATGATCATTACAGAAATGGGGTATATGAATCTTTACATTACAAAAACATTATATCGAGAGGATTTTACTCAAAAGAGTTGGTTTTTGGTAATTTCTTCAAGTCTCAATGCATCCTATATCTTTGTATTTTTAAAATATTTCATCTGCGGGATTTGACCACCGAGAAAATATTAATAAACAACGTGTAATTTCATGAAAAACTACAAAAAATATATACATTTTTATGATTGATTAGCTTTCTATATTTTAATTAAAACTTTTACGCTTATAGTGACTAAGGAAAGGAATATGATTAATAAGAAGTTGGTGGACATTTTTTACTTACTGCCGCTAAGTAAGTCGTATGCTAAACAATCGATTTTAATATGAGTTATCTTCCACAACGATGTATATATTTTTACAACGATTAATATTTTTTTATCAAATTACGTTGCCATATTGACATAAGTTGCTAAGTAACAATTATTAGTTTTGAGAAAACAATAAATGAATTATTTAACCTTATAAACGTATGGAACTTTTGTTTGACATTTACTATTAAATAGATAATTATGTTAGTAGCAAATATTGAGACTTAAGGCTCTATTCCATAAGCTTCTCTCAGTATGGTGACAAATTATTCGCTGATTTTCAGACTGTTCTTATATTTAGTGACAAGCAGGAAGATGTAACGTCTATACACTATCAGTAACTGTATTTGTTGCCAATAAGGTGTTGATGTTCTGTTGTCTATCTCTGTGTCAGGTAAATGGCGTCTTGCAAGCAGTATTAGTTCCCTACTACGGCCGTCAACCGTTATAAATTATCTTTTATTGCGCTAGTAACATTGGCAAGTATTCAATTAATTGTGTGACCGCGCTAATTGATGAGGACCCAACCAAACTCCAATGGGGTTCTTGCATTAGCGGTTTTGTCACACAACTCACTCGCCCCAAAAGAATTTAATTCCAATTAATCGAGTCAACAAAATACTATCAAATTAAACATCGATATATCGAAAGTGCAATTGTCTTATGTTCAATATACAAAAACATATATCATTCAATTGTAAAAAAAAATATATTTTATTATCAATCTGTCAATAAGTTTTCAGAATTATATTTCATTGTTAAAAAGCTCTTTAAAAATGGGTACAAGTTTTAAAATGGTTATAAACTATATTTGCCAGAGTATTATGATATAATGAAAATAGTAAAAGTTTATTTGTACGTTGAATTCTACAACAATTTTTATATATAATAAAAATTAAAAAACAATGGCATTCAGAATCAAACTATGAATAGTATACATGTATAAAAGCTGTATGGAAGTCATAAATTTATAGCCATAAAGTTTTTTTTTTTTTACTTAAGCGACACAATAAATATAATGAAATATATGGTTTGTATAGTTTTCGAACGATCCAGCAATTACCGCCTTTTTTCTTTTATATAATAACTGATTACATGTACTACAATAAGCATTTAAATACAATCTTTTTTGTAATTTTTGTTCAAAGTCTATTTTCTATGAATCGATGTCAAATGAATCCAATTCGATTTCATTACAATTTTAAAGCCAATATTTTTCAATTTTGTATAAAGATAACATTAATCTATTAAGTTGTATTATATTTTGCTCAAAAATACTTTGCTTTTTATTCATATCTTAACTCTTAATTTTAAATAAATTATTATTTATACTACATGTAGAAATTTATTTTTACATGAAAATACTTCCCAATTCCTCTACCAGTTTTAATAATTAAATTTATAATATGTATCTGTTAATCATAAATTTAACTCAGGCACTACAATATTAAATAATAAAAATAATATTTTATCACACTTTGTAATAGGTGGCCAGAGAGCTATAAATTACATTCGAAAACATTTTGGGTAACGCGTTCAACAATACTTGACCACGGAGATTATGTTATAATATCCGTGTGGTTCGCTGATACAAGGTAGTATCGCTTAGAACGCTGGAGGGGAATGTGTGTGGAAATGGGGAACCGGAAACGCTAAATGGCGGGCGATTTCGCTCGGTGAGGACACGCGAAGCCTGATTTCCCAAATTAATGAAATTCGGAACCGCGTTGGAAAAGCCGCGAAGTTTTATCCTGGCGATAGATTAATATGATGGCTTATTCAAAGTGACCCTCGGTTACGTGGATAATATTTATAATACCTGTCCCTAAAAGTAGACATTTTGATAACACTTGAAACTGAAGAGTTCTTTGTACGTTAAAAAAATAATTTAAAAAATATACTCTCAACGTACGAGTTAGCGTAGTATTTTATGTTTTTGGATGTATTATGATTAACAAAATAATTTGCATAATGATAAACAAACTTATATAAATAGATCAAAAAGTCTGTAGCTCGGCATCCGCCATACTACTGGTATAAAAAAGTTAAGTATAAAAAAGCTTTATACCACACGAATATACAAATATATTTGTATTCGCATTTTTTCAATTTCATTAGGCTTATAATTCTATGGATTTGTCATAAAAGTTAACCATTGTCTTACAATTAACATGTTTAGATTGTTTTTAAAAGTAAATTATATTGCATTTTATAAGTCCATCATTGGCCATTTCAAAAGAACGTTTATAATATGTTAAGTAAAATATAGAAACGCTTTAGCGGAACTAATAGTGGACGTCGGATATGTCGCATATTTTATTGTTTACTAGAGCTTGTAAAACACTATTTTTCCAATACACAATGATTGGCATAGTTCTTTCAAGGGTATCATCTGTAAGGGACCTTGGAACTGTATTTGAGAGTAGCATTTCATTTAAAAATCATATGGTTGCCACTTGTAGTAAGAGGCTTCAAACACTAGATTTCATTTTACATACATTCAGGATCTTTTCAGATGTTACAAAACTCTGTATAGTTCATTAGTTTAAAGCAGGCTATAGAGTGGATCGCTTTTTTGGGCCCCAAATCAGCTGAAATACGACCTCATGGTGGAGAGGGTTCAGAAGAAATTTCTGAGACTTCTGTA
>JAGVSQ010012394.1:0-11662 GCA_022683975.1 Rhyacophila evoluta
CCGCGACGCCTCAGGCTGTTTGTGCTGTTTGCAGGGCGTCGGAAAACAAGTGTTATGTATGTTTATATATGTTTTCAATCAATTAGATATTTTATACTTTATTTAATGCTATAATTCTATTTTTCCATAATACAGCAATAATATAGTTTTAAAAACTACCTTCATGCATGAACCTGTATCTATTGAAGTTTTTATTTTTATTTTATTTTCTGACCATTTGACACTTGATCTATTTTACAAACCAATCCTAAAGCGACGATATAGTACCGATATTGTATTTCAAGAGACTTGTGAGTTACAACTTGTTATTTTACATCATTGAAAACTTTTGGGAGGCTTTGGACTATATGCTAACACAGTGTATGTACTTATCTAACCTACATAGTACGAACCCACACAGAGAACAAAATATATTTGTCACTTAGAGCTTCTCTTGTGCGCAATTAACCTTTTTAGACTTGTTTAATTTGAATCCTGTTAATAAATAAACTATCGGATAAGCCTATTGTTTTTCTTTTAGCGAAAAGGGCAGGAATAATTAAATTTAAAACTCTAATTTCATTGTCTCTTTCAGGTGATATTTGTCTATTCAATTATGTTTATAAATATTTTCTTTCTGCATTTTAAAATAATCTGTGCATATTGTATTTACTTTTAGTTAGATTTGACGTAAAAAGAATTAAATAAAGTAGGGATAAGAATTATTAAACTCCATTAGGGTAACACAATACATGGAACAATATTAATAAATAATCTTGAAACAAACCGTTAAAAGTAATTATCTCATAAATAATGGCGTTCTCAGCTCTCTAAATAAAATTCGTATTAGGACGAAACAGGCTCACAATATAAGGGAATTGTAAGCTATCTTAACTGCCTTATAAGGCTCCCCTGTTGATCGTTATCTGAGAATTTGATGAAGGCGTAAGATGCTACTCTGGATAAGAGATATCTATTTCTAGTGGATAAAATGCTTTTCATATTTCACGAGCCGATAATGTTATGACATACGGCGAACAAAAACATAACGTGTTACAATCTCCAATATATATTATAATTTAATATTTATGCAATTTTGTTTTTATTATTACTAACGAGTACCTAACATATTAATTTTATTTTATGATATGCTACCCCAGTGGCTGAGAGATTAGCGATTGTATTTTGGAAATGAAGATTGTGGTCGTTATTACACAGATGCTATTTTTTTTAATATCTTAAGATACAGGACTGGATTCCCGGGGGGCTTAGTTGAGCGGACGAATAATTTTTTTGATAAAAAACATGTCAAGAGACACTCTATTTCTGGAGTGGAGATTTATATGCTCGACTTTTGGAGCATTTATGATATAGGCATAAGAAAATTCATATAGTAACATAAATTATACAAACCATTTAGATTTCATAGTTTTCGTGAAAAATATTTTACCAAAAACTACACAACAAAATCAAATACCGTAAGTAATAAAACTGATATTTTTAAAGATAAAATGATGAACATAATTGTACATATCAATTCAGCAAATATTTCTTTAGAAATAATTAAATAATGCATAATACTTATTACATCTATGTGCGTTTGATTGAAACAGAAAAATATTTTAAAGATTTAGCAAATAATTTTATCGTTCAATAAATAATTGTATTATATAAGTAGTATGTAATAACATACTCTATAAATAAATTTAATACTTCACCAAATGAGAAAAATATTTCGCTCGAGATACCATATTTGATTTATATAATATATTTTATTCTAATCCAATTAATTAACACTTGATACCTCTACAAGCTGTTCTGAAATTTATAGCAATCACTTAAATCAAACCTTAAGTGATGAAAATTTAATATGTGTGGAATGTGTAGTGTTTCTGATTCTAGCGCACTTCTATTCATAACTTTACAATGATGTCTAACCACAATATACATTTGCGCTGCGAAAGTACCAAAACAAGAACCCTCACATTTAGTACAAACCTAAAACACAGTACTGTATTGTACTGATTTCGAAAAACACATACCTATTTGAATAAAGCACGTTCATACTTTACATATAAACATACTATACTCTTTTACATTACTGAAAAACTGATAGAGCTTTTTCGTACTATTTTATCTGAATAAAATAGCATAAACAGACATAAATATAGTCATATATGACCTTTTCATGAATAGTGGTGGATTTTTTACAATCATTTTGTCAAATAAATCATATTATATAGTAGAAAAGATCATCACATTAATTGAATTCAATTTCAAGAATATGTATATTCATAGTCACTTTGGATTTTTTTTTTTTTTAATTCATTCAAAAATTGATTGCGAATACCTCATTAATGTATGTGCAAAAATGATACCGTTCTTTAATAATAGCATATTAAAATATCTCAAAACTAGCAGACTTTTAATTAAGTCATATTTGATTTTATTCAGAGAGCCAATATCAAATTTGGTCAAAATACTTATTAATAAATATTTGTTTCTGGGTATATTTTTAATTTAAAAATATTATATTCATACATCAAATAATAATATTCTTCAAATAATATTTAGACTAGTCGATTATAATATCTTCTGACTTTTTCCGATAGAATATATATTTTCTTAATGTAACAATCAATTCGCTTGACCGATGGCGGATGATTATAATTGAGAACAAAAAAATGATATGCTTATACACTTTTTGTGTACACATCAAAATCTGAAATGCCAAAAGGTAAAACCAGGACCGCAAATAATTATCAATATGCGAGACAAAATTTTCGTTATTTATAAGTGTCAGGTGAATAATTGGAACTATTGATTAACTTCCAAGCATTCATGTAGTTTCTTAAACTCTTATTTAAATTAAATAAAATTATACTTATGTTTAGATATTTATAACATAATTCATGGATGAAAATCTCATGCTTTCCTAGCAGCGCAAGTGTATGCATTTTACTAGATCATTATTTAAATCTGACATTCATTTGACGTAACTATGCATTTTGCAATATCAAAAATATCTCTGTTTTAGTGCTGGTAGTGATGTAGAGGGAGGTTGCTGTAAAACAATTTGGAGTTACCCACCTCATCTGCAAACGGGCAAAATTACTGGGGATTCATCACTGATGAAACAACCAGCGCATTGCTTGCTTTTATTTCGCTTATCATGTCAGTTCACTTTCATGATTACGAGCGAAACATGGTTTGTTGTTTTACTGCAGAAAATAAAAAAAGCCAACGAGAGAAGTGCATTAAAGTTATATTTTGAACAATAACATTTATGATGAATTTAAAAGATCTTGATCTTTCAGTACGTGTAAAAAGATAAGCAACAGTAAAATTATGCGGAATTAAGAATCAAAGTATACTTTAGCGACAAGTTTAAAGCTTTTTTTATGGAGACATCTTTAAAAATGTTTTTCAATATGACTTGAAGCCGAAAAACAGCAATATTAAGTATCCAAAAAATATACTAATGGACATTTTATATCATATATATAAATGCGTATTTTACACACAATCATGTTTTTTGATTAAGTATATCGCAATACATATTAAAACAATTTTATATTTGCCTATATGAATAAATAAAACTAATGAAACAATTTTAAATACGGGCAAATATAAAAATACAAGATCTTTTAGTAGATTACAGGTAAAAGTATTATACGTGCATCGATTTCGATAGATAACGTGCTCAAACACAGCTGATAGAGATTTTCGGATAATCCGAATATGTAAAACAGGATACAGGATGTTATTAGTAATCCGCTGACAAACAATTCTCGGCTTATTAAAAATAATATTTAAAAATCCAAATAATTCATTTTTCACATGTGCTTCACTTTTTGGGTAGAGAAGATAATAAAAACATAAAAAAGTTTAAATTTAGTCATTAAATTTTTAAGCCTTCTTTATTCGATATTTTCTTCTAAAACAAATATTATTTCCTGATTCTATGTGTAAAAAGTCACATTGTTGAGCGTTTTATAGTACTATATTGTATTATGTTCCGCGTACAATGTATGTGTCCATGCTATTATACATGCATGCATTGTGCATCTGCATGCAGTTATCTCGTAATGATATTACGACAGAATCATGTACCCATCTACCCTTTGCTAGAGCTCTGCCTCTAAATTGAAACAAGAAGATTGACCTTTACTGCGTTTCATGTAGCTATGAGAACGCCAATTAATTACTTCCGTCCTCGTTTAGCTTTACAATTTGAAATAGATGTGCGAATACATTCAATTCGACTTTGAAATATTAATCATTTTAAGAGAAGTACTCTTTCTTTCAATACCTTTAAGCCATTTATTATTTTTAAACGTAAGTATACTTCAAAATTTCAATTTGAATTCTAAATTATTATTTTATATAAATAACATTTCTTAAATTATACTGGTAGGGTATACACAAAATAATCATAAATAAAATTCCATTCTTGTGTTTAATTATGTATTGTATAATTTAAATGTTTGTATTTCTATTTGTGTATTTTCTATTTCGTTAAATCTTACAAGAGTTGTAGGTTTTCCCTCATAATGAATCCTTTTTATAATATTGTATATACATTTTTGTCGCTTATATTAAAAGTTTTAATTTGACTCTACTTTATTTGATTGTTTGCGATATGGGAATATTATAATTGGATTAAATCACTATGTTCAAGAAAATCAAAATAAGCTCTGTATATCTTCAAATTTGAGCAAATGTATTTTTATTCATTATTATAAAATTTGTGCACTAAAAATATAATTTTCAAAAGAAATAAATATGTTGAGCGGTGCTTTTCGAAAATTAACAACGTTAATTAATAACGCGGTTGAGTTTTTATAATAAAATTAATGATTTTTTTTATAACGAAAAACGGAAAGAATAATCAAGGCATCTATATCAAGAATGAATCAAAAATAAAGTTGCAAATAGGATTCAGGTTTTTTCGAAATATCGGCAATATGTACTTTAGCCATTTCCAGCGTTGTTTAATGACTTTTAACGCAATATAATATAATATCTCAAAAAAGTTCTTTAATAATGCGTACTATTTTATTTAATGATAGTTTATTATTATATGTGTAAATATATTACTCTTAAATAAACTTTCACCATCACATGATTTATACCATATTAATTATATTTATTACTAAGTCATTTTGTTAACACATAATAATGTTGATGACAAGAATATAGTTTGACGAATAAAATTTTACAAGCGCGAAAAATCGTACGAAGTTTTTATCAGTTGATCGTTAACCCTCAGTTTACTTTCAGTGTAATATTTAGGCGACGCCACTTTAAGCCATTTTGCGACATTTTATCGTTTTTATTACCTCATTATTACACACTCTCTTTTGAAGAGCGTCAATGCTTCGCGTTACTACACCAGCCAACTTACGTCAACGGCGACAAAATCCAGATATCAATCTATGTAGTACTATGTAAAGCGACGTAGGTGCCTGAAATTTGCGAGAGGCAATTAAGTCTCAGGTGAACAAACGTAATTGTCTGTGTGAAATTTTGCTTCGGCATTGCTACGACCCCGACGTCAGGGGGGATAATCATAAAGAAGAGTTACGTCAGCCCAGCTAGCTGGTTCGTTAAGTTGATAGTCATGTTTTTTAACGCCCGTTTTTATTTGCCGACGGGACCATGCAGCATTTTAAATAGATCCTATGTAATGAGCTCTGGCTGGATAGTTTATAATCTACAGACTCTTTAACACACTTGAGTGCGTAGGAACCTAAGTCATAGATAATTGATATTTACTAATAGATTGCTTTACAATATTTCTATGAAAGCTAGCATTAATATAAGCCGATATAGCAAAAAAAAATTGCAATTATTAGTCGAATAATTTTCCTTTAATATTTTCTTTGATTATAGTTTGATCGCAAGGCTCGACATTTACAAGGCATATACATAAAAGGAGCCACGCGCAATCTAGCGCAAGGCCAACAGAAACCTCACAAAGCTTCTGGGACACTTTAAAAAGTGCCTAACGTTCATACCCCGGTATAACTATGGGAGATACATAGTCGATGGTAAGTAAGAAAGCAAGGTTGATGATAATATGGCTTATCATAAAAACAATCGCACTTAAAATAGTTGATCTTATCCATGGCCTCTGCGTTAAGCCTCTTTCTCTCGATATGCACAACTTTGAATGGCATTTCATATTCATTACATCATAGCATATACTGGCATGGTGGTTGAAGATAATCTCTATTATATAAATTTAATCTTGGTCAAGTGGTCAGAAGACTTTTTTTTCTTTTCGTCTTATTTTCTTATCATATAAATAACTTCTACATTGACATGTCGTAGTATACAAAAAGATATTTGTAATAGGTACTGTCAATCGATTTCCGTAAGCCAGAAGAGTCATATAAATTAATGTATTTTTCTTTCACAGTGAATCACTCAACTTCACGCAAGTAAATTACAAATGTCTGCTTTACAATTAGTGATAGACTTATGTTATTTGGATTGCTTATATCTATATTGTATAATAAAAATTTTAAGCCGCTTTCTTCTCAGCGGTAAAAATTTATCTCTCACTAAAATATGACATTTCTATGTAATTAAATAACTTTACAAATATATCGTTGAATAAGGATTATGGACAGTTTTAATTATTATTTTTACTAAGATAAAATTCTAGGGTAAGATATAATAGAAGTATTAATTCTGTGTGTAGTAAGAGTATTATAACACTACGATCACACTCGGTATCATACTCAAAATAAATATTTCAATTACACTTTATGCATGCGTTAGTGAAAAAAATAAATCCATCTAGAAGTTATTAATTGATAAAATAGGAAGATTAACAAAGATGAATTACAAGAAATTAATACTTTTCTTACGGAAAATATCAGTTTTTCTTTTAGTTTGGCTTTTTTTTAAAGCAAAAGAAAATAATTTTTGGATAATTACTTAATTTAAAGGATAAATGTGAATATAAAAATAATTATCCACCATACATACAAAAATCATTTCAATAAAATGATACTTGATTATACAATTGTATTCGATGCTATATGGCATACATGGAATGATTTATACTTATTGGTAGTTGACACCAGCTTTTGTATCTTGGAAAATATTTTCCGAAGAACGAAGACATCACAAAAAATTTGATCGATCTTCCTGTCTTTTCCATTCACATAAATAAATACGGATCACGTAACAAATTGAAAGACGTAAAAGAACGCGTTTTAACTGTTTGGCTATATAGTGTACAGTAAATGTTACCACCTTATTGCATATATGCGGAATATATTTTACCTTACAGCGGGAAAACTTTTAATACCACCCTTGGTTTTCAGTCATGTATTGAAATATACTTGTAACTCGTGTCACTACCAACAATTTATTGGCAAATATAATAAAAATAAATAACATTTAGAACTGCAGAATACCTATGTTGAAGTCAATAGTAAAAATATTGAAACTTTTACAATAACGTTCAATCCAAATATACTTCATCGATTTGGAATGTAATATATATTACATATCACATAACAGTATATGGCAACGTAACAAACTTGTTTTTTCCAAACTTGTGTTAGTGAAATATGTTTTTCATTTATTCCATGTTTTGCGTCTATGATAAATAAATGCTAAAATATAAAAACTCTGTAAAATAAAAACTTCTTTTGTAAATAAACGACAACCTGCATATTCAGAATATTTAGATATTTGCATATCTGTATCCACAGAAAAAATAGCTCTGTTTTATTTGTAATAACTTTAAAAGAAACGTGAAAAAGTTCCAGATTTTATTTTCAAAAAACTTTATACCTGTATACAAATTTATATAAAGATTTCATTAAAATATGTATTTTCATCATTAATCTAAATGAATTTTCATACATTTAAAAGAGATTACTTTCTTTTTCTGATTTAGTATAAAGTATCAAATGAAATTACCGTAAAGATACAATAGCTTCTATTTTACGAGACAAAGTTTTCTAATGCATATACCTATATTAATCTTGAGAGTAATTTTGTTTAAAATGTGCAATAAAGTGCAACCAAGTTGGAGTTCAATTTTTCAATGGAAAATACATATAACACAAAAAGCAATATGGAAGCATGTTGGTAATGAATGATTACGTTTACCGTAATGTTTCGTTCTTTTTTATCGTGATAAATACGAATTATTATTTATAAACCATAACAGTTAACAAGGTTGAATACACGGTTTTACAATGATATAATTACATTTTTTCCAGTGAAAATAATATAGAGTTTTATCTAAAATTGAATATGGAAAATATAAGATGTAAAAGGTACTCCAAACTATTTTCATGAATACTTTATGAAGTCTAACTGAAGTAGAAAGGTAGATAGATGTCTTGTAATAGGTATATTGCGCCGCGAGTCAGCAGTTTTTTGTCACTAAAAATACGCCAACACGTCAAGTATCATTTCCAAGTCGGCAGACAGATGGCGAAGAGTTCCTTTAATCGTCTGGTTCTAGTGTCGCAGGGGCCATAAAAATTCGCTCCGTCCGCGCACTTGTATCCGAGTTAAATAGATTAAATGCGGTGGCCGCACTAAAACCTCCCGCCCTTTCACGAAGAAAACCCGTAGCTTACGAAATAACCCGCCAAAGTCTATATTTGTATCCGGAAAGTTTGTTTCGTTTTGCAATGCCACCTTAAGCTTCTACGGAATGTTATAGCTACCCGTGGAAAGCTTTTTGCCTTTCTCAGACTCAATAAATTTTAACATAATAAATTCAGTTGTATTCGTTTATTTCATTTAAAAGTCTCTCGTTGCTTAGTATTAGCAGTGCTGTATTAATTATAAAATAATTGTAGATTCAATTCTAACAACTGAACTTTATTTTAAACATTCATTTGAATATAGTGTATACTCTAAGGTTGAGGCATTAAATAAATGACTCACAACCAATTGTTTAAAGATCCACGAAAAGTAATGTTAGCATAGAAAACGGTTTTATTTATGTAAAAACGTCAAATAAGCATTTTTAATAAATAACCTAGATATGTATTTTAAATGGAACAACCCAGAGCTTATGGTTGTGTTCTTAAAATTAACAATGCATATATATAGAATAGACAAGTTTAAAAGAGATGGGCAGTAAATATTCTTCATTCATGAGTATTTTTTTTAGTTTATATTTGTCAGTCATATAGTTTTTCTAATAATAAATACAAAGCAATTGTGTCATACGAAATAGTATTAAAATTTAAGCAGGGCACGCACAGTCAAATCAATTTAAGGTTATAATTATATGGTTGTTTTGCAAACAGAATGCGGGTCGTTTGACAGTCATGAGCAGAAAACACCCACAACTTGTATGCGCAGGTCGTCTAATCCAATATTCAATCTACGACTATTGCTCTATAGTGAATAAAAATTAATTTCAATAATTGTGGGCTGACTATTAATACGTCGTATTTAAATTTTGTTGAATATAAATAGTTTATCGTTTTTATTTTCGAGACATAAATGGGTTAATCGTATACTTATTCACACAGAGGGCGTATGACGTTTCGCTTTAATTGCTTGAGAGTTGCAAAGGTGCAGGCGAGGCGAGGCGTTTTTCTCCTACTTTGTAGTTTTTAATTTAAAGAAAAACTGGAAGCGGGAAATTCTAGAAGAGCTTTACGATGCTTTGTAAACACTTAAAAATATTGTTCATCGTCAAAGAGTTTTATTCTTATTTATAAAGCCACTATGTTTCCTATTATTGTTATTAGTACTGCATAATTATTACTCGTATTATACATACATATTATACCTGCATGTATGTATTCATCATGAAATGGTAAAAAAAAAATTATTTTTATATGAAGAATCGCATAATTTAGTCAATGATTATATTTTTAATTTTATTACTTGTGTATAGCAGTTTCAGTATATGTACTTAACAAACCACTTCAAATTTTAAATTAAGTAAATATTGGCTAAAACATTGTTTATTTTTTTTTATATGAACATAATAAAGTAATCATAAATTCTTTCGATACATTTTTTTATAATTTTGTTTACCATCTTTATTGGGAAAAATCGTTTCCTTGTTATTGGAATAATTCAAAAACCTTATTAATGTATTTACTTACATTTTTTTTTAATTTTCGGATTCAGCGAGTCGGTTTTTTACCAAAATTAATATTCCTATGTAATCGAATCGGTTATTGTAGGCTCGCATTTCTCTGTTTTGCGTAATTTGATATAAAAAATAATTTCTTCAAAAAATAAACCAATCAAATTTTAGCCTCTCGTGGCAAAAAATCGTTTTAAAAACCGCCCATAAAATATTATAACTGCTTTAATTTCCGCTGCGAATGGCAGGTTAAAACATAAAAATATCTTCTGTAAAGTCACTTCCGTTGCCGCCTAATGTAATTAAATTTGGTTTTCATAAACCGCAGAAAATAAAACGTCATTTAATTGCCACGCCGAAATGGAAGGAGAAATAAGTGACTTTAAGTTTACTATACACCGGCAAGTTGAAAAATTCATATTGTTTTTCTAGATTGCAAGTCCCAGCATAATGCCGTCCCGCAAGTATTCTGAGTTTAGATTAAAATACATGCCTGCCTACCTTAAAAAACATTCATTTACGTTACGAAGTATAATACATACATGGCAACGCAAAATGTTGAAGAAGCGGAATTTATTTAAATAACATTTACATTGTACACTTTGCTTGTACAATTTTATATGTATTTTACTGTTAAACTATGAACATCAAAAATCAACTATTCGGTATCGCTTAAATCGTATCAGTAAAGGTACACATATACTTACTTAACTCAACATAAATGTGCTTCCAGACGTTCATGCAAACTTATTCAAGTATGCATGTACAAGCATAGGAATACGGTAACCATATATTAAAAAATATACGATAGGATAAGCTTTTTGTTCAATGATTTCTTTTTTACGAACCTGACAAGGTGGATGATGATGTTAAAAAAAGACTTTTATTCTCTCTCAAACATTCAGTTCTGACTTTCAGTTTCTGTAATATTTTATAGAGTTACTAATTATCAATTGAACAAGTTGACTATCATCCTTATTTCGTTTAGTGCCTTTATTGCTAACATTTTTTAATAATTAAATTGTATGTACCGCTATTTTAATATCGCTTTATAATATTTTATGATTTTCAAAACCTACAGTGTTTTTGTTGCTCAAATCAAGTACACCAAATTAATTATAATAATTAAGGCATCCCATAGGAATGAACGGTTTATTGGTTGTATTTTGGTAGATGTTCGCTCAATGGCTAGAGGTTTTACATGGCTATTGCGATGTCAGCGTTTTTTATGAGTTTATCCCATAGCAACACTTAGTATTTATTACTTAAAACTTCTAGTTCTCCCGTTTCAGGAAAAAATTAATGGCCACACACAAATACTTGTACAAAAGAGTTTAAGCGCACTCTCAAAATGCTTAGACGATACACTGACTAGTTCATGTATGCATTACTTTTGTATATAAATGTGTTTATAATTACCAATTCAAAATTAATAAGCAACCCCGGGAAAAATTCGCTTTCGAAAAGTGAGCGCTTTTAAACGCCATCCATGTTTACTAAATCAGTTATTTTGATTATAAAAACTCATTTGTCATTAAATATCATCGTTTATTTGTAATATACTTTTTTTAAATACATGAAAAATATTTA
>JAGVSQ010012395.1:0-11662 GCA_022683975.1 Rhyacophila evoluta
ATTTTGTAACCTACAATAAAATTTGAAAGAAATTTATTTTTATTAATTTTATTAAATTTTGTTCATATTGCAACACATTCACGGAGATCTAAAAAGAAATGATCGTATCTGTCTATTAGCATGTTATTGATGTATTTATATACCTAAAAATACTCGGAGTCATGGACATATTTATTCCAAAAACGTGGACCTTGAATATCTGGAGCAAATGAATATAAAAAATATTCTATATTTAACGTCAGAGATAATAGATAACATAAAATAGGTTATACTGTTATTATATTATTCAGTTTGAAATGAAGAATAAGTTCACATTGGAAGAATTGTATATAACTACTGATTACAAATAATCCTATTTTGTCATTTCAAGAGACGGCTCATTTCCATGTTGGACATTGCTCGTTTGCTGAGTTTGACTATTTTTCTTGATAATGATATATGTTATTACTTACTAAGCAACTCAAATTCATTTACAAAACAAAATGGACAAAAATATAACGCAGCACATTTTATAATAGTCAGATTACAGATAACAAAAACTTCGATACTACCTACTTCATTATGTATAAATTTTGTAATTAATTTTCCTTGTATTAATAATTGTTTGTCATCATTTTTTTTTTTAATTTTCTACGAAAATGAATATAATTTCGTAACTATCTTTTTTCCTTTAGTATTTTATTGGCATATTTTCTTATGTAATTATTGCATAGTCAGAGGGAACTTCGGTGCTCAAAGTTATTCCCATTTCTTGAGGAAATATAATATTCATATCGATTGATTAACACTTAAACTACGGGCTATTTTTGGCAAATTCGCAAAATACGCTTAACGTTTGCAAAAATTAACATAGTTTCCAAAACAGTTAAAATATTTCTATATATACTGTACTCAATATTATATGCAGAATCAATTTATTAACAATATCAGTATTATATTATCGTCACAGCTTATATAATTATCACTTAATAAAGGTAATTTGTAATGTTTGAGAAAGAGTATAATAGAATTGTCATTAGCATTAATGAACTCATTTTAAGTTTACGAATGTATTTAAAATGTTTTATCTGAACTGAAAAAAATCTAAATTAAGCCAAAGAAGACGATTTCGGTCGAAAAAATATATTCTAGGGTAGGATTGCCCTAACATATTTGTAAATTGATACGATGAGTGATAAAATTTACGAAATATAGAGCGAGAAAAATTTCTGGTTTTCTTATAAAAATGTAGTTAAAGTCTTTGACTAAAGTTGGCAGAGAAAGTATTTAATGTATGAAGCACGGAACTTCCAAGTCCAGCAGATAGCCCCTGGAGAACACAATCACGTAATATTACGGATCCCGCAGGCCAAATTTTCCACTTTTAGGCGAAAATTACTTAATAATACAATCTTGTTGCACCATGCATTTCACGTATTAATTTGACAATTCAAAGTTATTTAGATATATCGAAAAAACGTCCCAATTAAATTTGACAACTTCATTCCGATGAGACCTACACAGCAAAATATACAATTGTTCTAATTTTTATTCAAATCATCATTTATGAATAAATCGTTTTAAATGTGTTCATTTTGTATGAAAATAATCGCAAAGACGAATATTATATTAGTTTTTACACTGTCTTGTATTTTCCCATCGGTGTATATTTTTTCGATTTTATCAAAAAAAATTAAGACTTGCAGCAGAACAACTTACCTTTGGAAAGACAACATCCAGTGGGTCCATTGCTCCCCCCCAGTTAACGTAAAATAGTTTAGGTCCCAGGCCCATGAAATATCCTCCCAGGAATTTGTTCGTGATATGAATCTGAAGTATGATATTGAGGAAGTTTAAAACCTCGCAAAATATCAACCAGGTTGACCACGGTCTGGATACATGTAGCCTGTTAATAATAATAACAATATTTTGTTTTAGAAAATCATATTTTGTCACATTTTTTTTTATTTAGCAAAGTAAGTAAAGCACAGTTTTTATAATACATTAAATATTGTATTAAAATATTTATTATGGTATACTTTTGATAAATCCTTTCATATATATTATTTCTAATAATATCGCGATTACATATCGACTGTGGAGAAAAGGGACGTAACTTACACAGAGCAAATTTTACAGAAGGCACAGTATATTTAATAATTTTTCTGGTCGAGAATTTTACGGGTCTTTTTCAAATTTGAACGCCAAATTTAGACGCTGATTCTGCAGTTGTAGCTTACATCCTTTTGATAGAATGTCTATAAAGTTGTATAAATTTTGATTATTAAACAAAGCTATTTTGAAAAAACTGATGGTTGTAGCTTTTATTTAAATATACGTACTAAATACCCCTCAGCATTTTAAAATAGTGTTGTCAAATTGATCATGCATGTGAATATATTGTGGTATTTAAAATTAATCTCTAGACGTCATTTGTGGACATGTCTGACAAAAATGGCAAACTTCAACGTGACTAATCTGATTTCTTCCAAATTGTCTTGATGCGGGATTTTAAAATTTCTTATAATTCAAAACCTTACAAAAAAATCGTTAAAGGAAATCGAATATGATTTCTCAGTTAAATTAGAAAAAAATTGAAAAACAAGATGGCGATAAAATGATAAAAAATCACAAAATGGAGCGTAGGTCGAAATTGACCATAGTATTTGAATTAGAAAGGAAAGTGCATACACGTGAACAATACCCATAAACTATTAAATTACCTTGTCAGAAAGTCTATCCTGATTGTGCTAATTCTTCCATCAATGGATTCCTTTGATGGAACGACAACACCATTAAAAGTCATATCATCTCCAGAGAATGGCATGGCTGTCATATGGAGACCGTCGACTAGAGCTTTGATGCGACCGCCTAAAATCATACAATGATATTGATAACTTTGCCAAATAAGAAGAAGAGTTTAAAATCGTGAATAGATATGTTTTAATTATATAATTAATTACCTTCGATCTTCTTCCATATATTATGGGGTATGTAAAACATGATTGCCTGCCCGAAGAGTACAAAAGGCACCCACTGGTAATAGGCGTGATGTTTCACCGTGTCTTGATCGTCTGACGGACCAACTCCTGGGTGAGGGATATAGCCTAATGCCACCATACTTTCATTGAAATGCTTCGTCTAAAAGAAAAAAAACTATTATAAAAATTCAGAAAAAATATCAATTCTACGATAAGATGTTACATGTTCCATGCTTCCGTGAGAAATTGACACATGTAATATAATTAATTCATGCTTACCACTGTGAACGTAGTAGTGAAGAAGCAGAAGGTATTAATAACGTGTTGAGGAATTCCATTGTCCACCAAACAGCGAATGTGTTCACCGAAATACTGTCGAGAGGACACGAGAATAGTGCATAGTACCAGGGCGAGGAAGGTCACCCTGTAGTGTAGTTTAAATATTAAATTGTCAATAGAGATCTTCCCAGGCTTCACCTTCACATGGCTGCTGAAGTAAGAAAATGTCGTCAACATCTGTTGAATAAAATTAACAATTTAGTCAAATATAGTAACCAATGTTTCATATCTTATATATTTTCTTCAATATGCGTGTACACGATATAAATATGTATCGAGTTCGGTGCCGCGTCATGGGTAGGAGGCGCTCTTGTGGAAAAAGTTTTTTGAACTAATATTATGTTCGTCATTGGTGTCCGTTCGAATTTCACACTTTTATAATTATTATAGTATCATTACGTAGATTCTTTAAAAACCCACGGCTAAAAAATTACAGATTGAGCGATTGATTGACAAGCAATCCTAGTGAAGTCGTTTAAGATACGTTTTCGATTTGCGATTTTTCGAGTAATACAACGAGAAAAACTGAAATATTCACGAGAGCACATTGCTCGTTGAAAACATTAGTTTTCAACAAATCAAGGACATGTTTCTAATATAATATCAGAGATTATTATTCCACAATATCGTCAAGAAAGAAGGACACATCTTTATTTTTTAGTTGATATTAGTTGATTAGTTGACAAACGATTTTCGTGGAAAAGTCTCAAAATAAGTCTTGGTACTGTGGATATCGATGTTCTTAATTTACAGAGCGGACATTTTCACACTGTGTATATCCATATGATCCACATCTGGATAGTGTACCTTACGTGTATCGTCATATCGACCTTATGTAAGTTCCTCAGTTTTTCCTTTTATTTGAGAATCATAATGGAGATAAATATTATAAATACACCTTCGTTCAAATTGAATATAGCCGCAAATGCCAAATCATTATCTAAATTCAATTTAAGATTCAGAAAAAAGGCCCATTAAATTTGTGGGCAGGAAAGGGGAATCAATCCTTATTCACGACATTATTGTTTTGTGAGGATCGATGCCTTTTATCTAATAAAAAGGACCGATTTTATGACAAATTGAAATATAATAAATACTAAAAAGGTAATCTTGTAGTCATTTAGGAGACATCACTATTCATTGGTATATTTATAAGAACATATTGTAATAATTTGTGCACTTTAATAGCTTTGAAGCCACTATTTAAACAATATCAATCACTGTCAATAGTTAATAGACATCTTAATAGGCGCTCACCTCTGCGTTATTGATAAGGCTAAGAATATTACTCGTGTGATAGCGATGTGATACGTTTATGAGAATAAGTCGAAATGTCAAGACCATGGATCTTCGAACAACAAGCATTTTACTACGTGAAATATGAAGTACGACAATGAAGGATAATACGAGGACTGTTTTGGCTTGATATTTCTATTATTGAGAAGGGCAATTAGTAATATAGTTTAATCAGGCTATAAATCATGTGTAATCGAGTGTAGGAAGAGTTTTTGGAAGGTGCTCTTGTATATTCCGGGTCAGTTTAAATATCTATTCAAATTCGTTATGCCGTGCTAAATGGGGCTAAAGGAAGTAAAATTTAGTTAAATCTTTAACTGCTAGTCGGGATGTTATGATCTAGCCCTGTACGCTAGAGATTTTCGAGATATTAAAACATGCAAAAAAAAAAAAAAATGAATATTTGAGACTCAAAGATGTTTGGTGTGACTTCGCATCATATGTGTCCTGCGTATGCATTAACGAGCTAATGAGTTAATATCGAAACTATTTTTCAAACCTAGAATATTGTACGTTTAGTAAGAGAAATCGTCCCGACTCACGGGTGAGTCGTTGGTGTACAGGGCACGTCATCGCCCGACTCATCGGTGAGTCGTTGGCGTGCATACGGTCAAACAATGTAGGGAGAATCAGCTCTTTCGTGCTTATTAAAAAAAAAAAAAAATTTAAATGTAAGACTGGAATCGATTAAGCAATTAGCCGAAAATCCGCGTGAAAAATGTACTCCATTTCTGGAGTATACAACTTTACACTGTGAGGGATCTATATGATTTACTTTCGGAGAGGATTTAGTGAAAAAATTATGAGTCATAGTGAAAGCCGTGGAGTAGCCGTAGAAGGTCTAACTTTTTAATAATAGAGATATTTAATATTTATGAAAATGATGTTACAACTTTTGTGTATTTTCCGTTGACATCTCGACAATAGTTTTTATCAGAACTGAACTCAAAATGTTCCGTGTACAACGACCACAATGGGATGAATGACTTGTAAATTTTGTTTGTAATTTATTTTCAATTGCAATGGACACACCCAAATCATTGAAATTTATCAGAATAGAAGTGGATCTACCATCTAATAACAGAGTCAAATTTACAGTCAAGCTTGGACGTTTTGGGACCCCCTAAATATTTTCACTCTTCATTTTCTTTTATCTTTTATCGTTCTCTTTTCATATCAAGATGGATCAAGCGAAAAGTAAATCAAGCTGTTTTGACTAATGGTTGAAAAAATCCGTAAAACACAATTTTGTGACAATTTGAAAATCTACTAAATGTGCCCACCATCCACCACCCCTCTTCTAAATCAGGCGTATCCTGGAGTTCTGATATCGAGAAAAGACCTACTTTGTTCGATGGGAATTTCCCGGGAGTAAATACAAAACTTAAGTTGCCACGCACTCAGGTGTGCTGAATGTATCTTTTAGAATTAGTTATAAGTATTATAAGGGACATTTAAAGTCATATAGCAATGCCGAAACTAGCTGGGATACGTGTCGTTGGTGCCTCTGGAGTGTCTGAATCCTGCTTGTATTTCGGCGTTTTGAAAAATTGTCGGATACTAACGACAGTATGTATTTTAGCGGAATTAAGGGCTGTAGGCATGACCTGGGAGGCACCATGTGATAGCAATATGAACCACAGATAGATATCCGGATATGGCTGATGAAGATTTCATTTTTTTTTTAATATACTATCCTTTAATGTAACTACATCTTCAATTTTAGAACTGAGGGTTTAACTGTCTTTGTCTCAAGATTATTTCAAATTGTATTTTTAACCCTAGCACGCGTACCTATTCGGAAGAACTAAGCTACAGTTCGCCTACGTGAAATCCGGCCCTGGCTAGTAATAATCTAAGTAGGTAAATATGAATATTCACTATTTTATATGCCACAATGAATATGTGCAACAATATGACAGTAAATATTATCATCCGCAGTAAAAACATGGCGATACATAAATCCTACGATAAAGTTTGTTTTCGGATATGACTCCATTGTTTGTTCAATGCAACAATGAATTTCCAACATAAAATTTGTATTTATGACAAAGAACAGTGCCAGTAATATATTTTATCAAAAATCACTGAATTATGTCAACGAATAATGTAGATATTCTACGGAAACAATGACAACGAAGTAAATATTTTTTTAAATTATGGTAACAACTTGTGTTGAAGAAAAACTAAACGCGGATTTCGTGTATGGTTTGGCAATGTTTCTTACCACTGTGTACTAGAATAGTATTTTGGAACATCCATTTTATAATATATTTTTTAATTATTAAAAATTCGTTCGCGTATTTGCTAATACAGTGATTCTCAAAGTGGGGTCGCAGAAAAATTGATGAAAGATTACTAACTAAAATAAATCTGCTACTAAAAATAAAGCTGCTATTAATCAAAATTATGAGTGTTTGAATGAAATTAAACAAAAGATATTAACTCCTTCTGAATTTAAATCAAGCCTTCCACTTCGGTATGTTTTTCTTTGATGGGTGCTTGAAAATTAATAATGCAAAAGAGGGCGCGGACCAAAAAGTCTAAGAAACACTTGTCTTATTTATACATCAAGCAAATTGTGACCACTCTGTAACTGGGAGATTTGGATATTGACGACGGTTAATAGAACCATTAGAACCTAACCTAACCTGAGTAAATTAATTTGTGTAGTGTATTTTTCAAAGTGTTTCCAGATACATAAATATACATGAAAATAATATCAAATACTTGTTATTAAAAGTTATACCGTATTAAATAGCTTGAACAGTAGCATCAATTGGATAATTACTAGTCTCAAATTGAATAATGACAATTCAAAGATAAAATTGAACTATGTACATTTGCCAACAGCAAAGGTGAACACGTACCGACATTAGAAGTATTTATTATCTTTAAATAACATTAAATTAATAAAATAATATGATGTATCTTACGTTAAATACAAAAGGAACTTAGTGGTGGATGAATTCAAATTATTTAAAATTTTACTAGCAGCTAAAATTTAATTAAAAAAATTGCAATTTATGTACTGTTGTACTATTAAATAATAAAACATACTTAAACATGGATTTATACAATCAGTTCCTTTCACATACAGACATAAGACGTTTTGTGGGATGTTTTGTCTTTTTGGATTTATTGTAAGCCCTCTTCCGAAAATAAACCCTAGTGCGTTTTCTGGGTACACAATTTATATAAGACCGGGTATTATATTCAGGGAAAGAGGGTACTTCAATAATGTTAGTTCTTTATATCTCTATATATTATAATATCTATATATGTTCGGGCTGGTTATTATTTAATGTGTAATTTATACAAGGTGAACAACTGTTTATACAATAAACATTAATCTTATTAATCATGATAGTAAACTTCTATTGAAAACCTTTATCCTGAAAGAATAATAAGACTATTGTTACAACTTCTACATTTTTTTTATTTTAAACCAGAAACGAATGCGTTTTGTTTTTAATCCTTTCAATTCGTAGCAATATTTTGCCAAATCATAATCCATTCAATTAGTTTTTCAGTCACGAAAATAATTATATATTTATTTAATGCCATAAAAAACTTATGTATGAACAAAAACAATATTTAAATCCGGGTGTTTAGCTATACGAGCATTACTATGTTGTCTAATTAAGTAAATGCGTATTTAATGCAATTGAAATGTTGATATTCAGTTAATTTGTTGTATTAATTATGAATTAATGATAAATTCCAATAACGTCAACAACATAAGTTCTATAAACAATCGTGTTGTGTTTATATGATATAACAGTTAACTTTGGGAACCACATTTCATGAAAAATTTTTTGAAAGAGCCAGAGACAACACACACAATAAGAAACTAAAAATCAGTTTAATTTGTAAATTTTTAATCACAGATTCATGTCTCCTGGTCAGCCTGGTACAATTCCTCAATAAACATCGGTCTGTTTTATCCGATAAGGATCGTGCAAATTAATCTAACCAAACTTTCAGCAGCTCACCTAACATTTGCAAAAAAAATTTTTAAACATATATACATATATAATAGTATCAAGCAGTATATTTTGTAAAACTTTTATATTTGAAATACAATAGCTTCGTAACAAGAAATGAAATAAGATAATTTCTTTTACTGTTTTAGTTGAGCATATTTTTATAATACACACATTTTATTTGCAAAAGAGCTAAACTATTGGTCTGTGAGAGCCGTATGTGGCACGTGGAGCACGCTTTTATTCCCCATCTGTTGGATTTTAAAAGTCTAAAAATGCAGGGTTGGATGTCCATTGGGTTGAGAAGTTGTATGACAAACGGTTCTCGTGAAAAACAATCTGTCAAGACGTCTTCACATTGCGCAGATACATATACTTTACTTTCCGAGTGGATATCTTCATACTGTGTAGATCCATATGCTCCACTTTGGGAGCGAACATGGTATAAAAATACAATAGTATGTATGCTTGTGCCTGCAGATATGTAACAAAAGTTAGCCATATAATTAACTTCACTTAAGTCACATATTTGATTTCAACAAAAACGAAATGTTGAGGGACATATAATTATTTAAAATAAAAAAGATATACAACACAGCAAAAAATACAAGATACGAAAAGAACTCTATAGTCAATATCATTAAATCGAAATCCGTATTTTTTTAAATGTCAACATTAAAATATATTAATTAATTTAATATTAACAAAAAATAAATACGTAAAAGTTTGACGCAATAATAATAATTTAATTTTTTTTTCATCTTTTGTAAAATTTGTGTCGTATGGTATACGAGGTATTGCTTTTTCATGAGCGGTTTATATTGACTGAATGACCCATATTGAAACTCGTATTTGTCTCACATATTTCGACACACCTCTTAAATGCAAATCCCTCAATACAAAAGCTGTATATCTGTTATCACAGTACTCACTGCATACAAGGTCAACATCTACTTATCTTGCGAAATATCAAATTCAGAATAAATTAACTATATAAACGACGACTTGGCATTATTATTGGAAAAATAAATCAATAAATAAACCGGTGCATTAAAATTGCTGTTACTGAGATGATGCCTTAAGGCGGTTGTTATGCAATGTCATATGACGTGCATTTGTGCATATAATACATAATATGTAATGACTTTTTGTTGAGCTAAAAATGATAATAGTCCACGCTGATTTATGATATTTAGAAAACATGCGCGGATTGTGACCTCAAGAATCTTGTACTATTTATCGACACAAAGTCCTCTGTTGATTATGAAACTGTTTTTGTAAAATTTGCACTATTTTTTGCCATGTTTGCTTAAAAATGGAGCATATAGATTGCAACAGTGTGAAAATGACAACTACAAAAATTTAGTACATACGAATGTCCACATTGTTAATACTTATTTTTTAGAGGATTGGTTGTTGGATTTTTTTTTTTACCGATTAGGCATGCAATTTTCCATCTTTTTTTTTTTTTTGAATTTATCAGCTGTCGGAATCGAGCCCGCAAAAATCTGGCTCCGTAACGCGCACGCTAACCTCTCGACTAACGTGCGGGGAGACTATTTATGTATTTTATTTTGGAAATAAATACAGCTATAACGAGTGTAATCTAAATAATTGTTTTTTTTTTCACAATTACATTCTCAGGAAAAATTTCTCAACGAACAACAAACGCCGACTTTCTTAAACAGTTCTTTAACATTATTTTCTTCTACTATTTATATGTATATATATATATATTAATCTACGTCTTCTTTTGCTCTATACACTCCTTATCAGTGCTGCGCCGTGGGTTGAAGGCGCTCTTGGGCAACAAGCTTTTTCAACCATGTATGTAAATATTTACATTTTTTCACCGGTATATAACTTGCAAATTTTTAACGTTCTAGTCATTTTCAAAGTGTTTTATATAGATATCTTATTTTTTTATATTATGCTTGTTTTCATTGTGCAAATATCATGGCACGTAGAAAATACTGGCGAATTTATTTCACTTTTCTTATAAAAAGGCGCCAATAATATTGAGACGCCTTCATACGGTGTTCACTATGTACATTAGGACGATGCGGCCCTGCTCCCTATGTGGAGTATGTGCCCGTTACGTGGCTCCTCCAGGAATGTCTGTCTCCAGCCAGTAACTATACTTTCTGTCAGTTCATGCCAGTATAATTTAATTCTTTTGACAAAATCGTGTGGATAGTACCCGACAGTTCTCTGAAAGAAGATACTCCCGGTATTCATACTCTACGAAGGCATCCGCAATACGCGTATCAGCCAGTCGTAGAGTATTTTTTTCAAATTTAACACAACATGGAGTTGATTGATCTGATTCATAATCTGCAAGTTCGCCACTAGGTAAAACCGCTTTAGTCCTAGTATTATACGCAAATTTCTGTTTTTGAAGCGTGGTAAGAAAGTACCATTACATTTGTAACCTTTATCGAGTGTTCATCAAGTGATATGATTCGTCAACTTATAGCAGTACCGACATATTGTATACGCTAAGTAAATACTCTAAAGCACTAAGTTATCACTCGTATACAGCGATTTATCAACTGCTAATTCGTTAGTGGACAGCGTTGTTTGTGATAAATTAAAGTCGATTAAAAAAACTGGCAACTAAATTATAATGGAGGCATACTCAAGACTTATGATTACAATACGACAAATTAAATATTATAAATTGCTATTTGTTTATTTAACAACACGATAACGAAGGCTAGATATAAAATACTACATTACGTTATAATATTGATAAAAATCACACATGCAACATGGTTCACTTTTCCCCTTCACAAAATAATATGAATTTATATTCGAACACAATCAAAAAATTAATCCAGACATTTTGAACTTTTAAGGAGCTGTAGATTAGTACTAAATAAAAGAGGACCGGTATTTCACCGTAGGACCCCTCTGAAATTTCATGACATGAATGAAATTACAATATTTCTTAATAATTAATATTTTTGACTGATGGTGCTTGATGGAATTGTATTTTAAATTCCAAATTATTTCCAACTGGTAATCTTCCATATGTGAGATCACTGTTGGCGACCCGGGTTTCGCCTTTCGGCATCTTCA
>JAGVSQ010012396.1:0-11662 GCA_022683975.1 Rhyacophila evoluta
CCGCATTCCCCGGATCGTTAGGCGCGCACGCTACCAACTACGCTACCGGGGAGATTAACTTATTAAAACTAACTTAAATTTAACAAAAAAATTTCGAATATTTTCGAGAAAAAAGTTATTTTTTTAAATATAAACCCATCTACAGTGTTACGTTTATTACGCAATGTTATTATGAAATAATTTATCAATATGTATTTTTTTTCAGGAAATATGTCAATGTCCAGTTTTTGGCGGTGCAATGGGATCCGTCTCATCAGCATCAGCGTCAAACCTCGGATCTGGCACTGCCGCCGGAGAAGGTGCTCGTCTCTCGGCCGAGGCTGGTGAACTGGGCGACCCTTGGTTGCTGGCTGCTGCTGCCTCGTTAGCACTTACTCCAAGATTTCTCGAAAGAGTCGTACCACCTGATCAAGATTTTGAAGAAAATTACTGCGGCATGTTCAGGTATTTACTGTCTGTTAATACTGCATGTAGAGATTGCAAATTTTGAGAAAAATAAAAAAAAACGGCAAAACTTGGAATTCGTAACTTTGAGGTTTCTCGTTTTTTAGGTCTCGCCTTATCTTTTTTTCTAGGAATTATGAACAAAAGGTTCTGTACTAATGTAGAAATTCCGACTTCACTACACCTAATTTGTTATTCATAATTTATACTTTCGGACGTAGTAGGACGTGAAAATTCAAAATTCGAATACCGAACACCGAAATTCGGCTTAAATTTTTTTCAGAATGTGAAATCGAAAAACAAACACGTGTTCTGGAATTCGCACAATTTCCCGTTTTGCAATCTTTAGTTGCATTTCAATATTATTGCAAAAAATATTTCCGCGTACTATTTTATTGTCTCTGTGACAAATTAATAAGCTTTCGGTGTCAATGATTTCGGTTTCAAGCTTTGCAAATGCATACGTATTTTAAATTATCGAAGTTGCAGGACTATATTATTATACCGAATGAGTAATTGAGCAAATTGGTATACGATTCTTGTGATTAAGAATATTTTTTCCAGTTACAATTTCATACTATGGAGTCCTAAATGTTCCGTATTTCGAGCGTATATACGTTAAATCAAATATTATGATACGTTTACTTTTGATTAAACTCGACCTGCGGAAATATTTGCTTATTTTTGTAAAATATTTTTGTTTATACATGTAACTTCGCGTATTTTGCTATGTGACGTATAATCTCACCACCAAAATGAGATTGTAAAGTAATATCTATGTTTTTTTAATTCTAAGGTGATTCGAAATAATCTCACCACCAAAATGAGATTGTAAAGTAATATCTATGTTTTTTTAATTCTAAGGTGATTCGAAATAAATCAACAAATTATTCATATATCTAGTTAGATAACTTAAAATTCTAAAATATTAATTAATGTTCTAAAACAGAAGCCCCACTAAAAAACTTTCGTCTTCTATTTTGTATATAAAATTCTTAAAATAAACTAATTCTAAGTATTTATATACATCGCTGAGAATTATAAACAGTTTAAGCTGTACGTCTAAGTCTAACGTCATATAAAAAAAATAATAAGAAACTTTTTTGAAAATATATTTTTATATAGATGTTGAAATAGTAGTATAAATTATTTCTTTTTTTACTAAGTTGAAATAGTTTTTGATTTTGATTAATTGATGGCGCCCAATCGTCATATTTCTTCTAATTCGATAATTTTAAAAATCATTCATTAACTTTGTTTTTGTAATGTAATTTTCGTAATTGTACGTTTTCACCGCGGCTGTTTGTAAATAAAAAAATATACTATTTTTCAAACTAAAAAAATGGCCATAAATTATAACTCAAGATTAGATGGAGTAGTCAGTAAACTATAATTTCTTTCGGTCAATGAACCATTTTTTGTTAGATTACCAACAGCAGCAGAAAATACTTCTATGTATCAATGTTAATTAAATCTAATAAATTGGATTTTTAGTGCCGCGGTACTCGTATTTGTTACATTATTTTGGTTGTGATTTAAAGAATTTCGTCATAATTTATCTGTCATGGTGCCCATACACCTACAGTCCGCCGGTAATCTGTCAGTCTAAGGCGATGATTAAGATACAGGCCACACATTATACAGTCCGCGTCAACTGTTCTGTACTGTCAGTCCGATGTATGCTCATTATAGGCTCATGTTACATATCATGCTCGCTTCGCATGATGTAGCCTCAATCCCAATCGTCACATTGGACTGCAGGCGGACTGTAGATGTATGGGCACCATCAACATACCATCTTGGTGTTGTTGGTATCTTTATGTGTTGTTTGGTATCTTTGTTGGTATTTTAAAAATCAGAATAAGACAAATATTTGTGTTTTAATATTTTACGTTTTCATTGTTAAATCGTTTATTAAATTCGCCCTATTTCATTATTCGTGTTATTTAAATATTTTTATGTCAAATACTTATGTATTGGCATAGTAATATACACATGGAGATATAACAATGAAATGTTAAATAATAAAATCGCTGACTTGCTTATTTCACATTGAGGTATGTTAACATTTGCGCGATATTGATTTTTGGAATTTTACATTTACATAACATTATACGATGCATTTGTTTACCACATACACAGAAAATTAATATTGGCACGGATTTAGCTTTTTATTATGCATTGCAGTAAGAGTATAATATAAGATTACAAACCAGACAGTTAATATCAACAAATGTGAAGTTCTCCCCGAATCTCCAGTAAAATGTTTAACGGCTATTTGTGGCTTACTTGTCATAATTCTTATGAAGTTCTGAAAAATGGGTTCACTTTCACTAGTTATAACTCCGCTTGAGGTAACAACTTGCTATCAAAGGGGTCACATAAAAAGTGTTGTGCGTTGTATATTCGAATTGAAAAATACAAATTTGAAATAATAAGTATTTCACAATCTTGTAATGAATGTATATTTGAAGTTATAACATAAGAATAGGTAAAATTATGCGTATACTTTTTATACTTTAACGACGTTTTTAATACAAGGAAGTTCTTAATTTTTTAAAAACAGTTAGCGAAACGAGTTCTCAATTCATAAGCATTTTTTTTGAATGGATAATTATTTCATAAAGTATCTATATTGGTAGAAAAGTTTTATTTACATTCTAAATATTTCGACAAAAAAATAATTTGTTGAGGATATGTGAGCTCATTGATATTTTATCAACATCATCTTAACTATCCAATTTTGAATATATATTTTTAATTGAAATTTTGTATGATAAATGAAATAAACGGCACGTGTTGCACAATACTCAAGTAAACCATGCTTAAAGTTCAGAGGCGAAACACCTGGTGTGATAATTAATTTTGGAATTAATAAAACTGCATTCATAATATATTTTAATATTTATAACGGTAATTAATTATTATAAAGTGTTGTTAATACAAAAAAACACTGACTATGGATAGCTGGTATTTAATTTAAATATCTTAGTAGAATTACAAAATTACTCTTGAATAAGAAGCTCTAGTATATTCTAATAAATTCTAATATAACTTAAGCGTCAAAATTAAGTGCATTTTTGCCACATGTGATTCAAATATTATGATTTCTTATGCTAGTGTTTTAATGGAGTAGAAATATTATTAGGTGCGCGAATAAACGTTGTGGTAGAATTATGAAATATACAATTATTTTTTAAATGTATAAAGGCAGATATGGTAAAACACGGCTCCATCTCTGTTGAAATATGTGATGCGTTTTGAAAATTATCACGTAGGTAAATTCACATAATTTCATTTGCACGTTTTCCATTGCTAAAAGGCTGAGCAATGTTGGCTGGGGTGGAGCTATGTGTAAATAAATATATTTTGATTATTATTAAAATAATAATCAAAATATATTTATTTTAATGAAAAATAAAAAAAGTCTACCTTTAAAATAAGCATTATATGTATAATGATTTTATAAATATATAAAAATGCCGTAAAGCATTATAATTTTATATTTATTTAAATAATTTCTCAACAGTTTCAATCGTAAAAATTAGTTCACCTGTTCTTAAAGCAGGCCATCTAATATTAATACATAGAAAGCTGCCTTCATTCTTGAAAGTATCAAATTCTATGACACGTCCTTAACAAAAGCACAATTATTAGAACAAACAAACGTAATTTTACTTTATTTAATGAAGTGTTAGTTGTTTTAGAGGTATATTTACTGAAAAAAGTGAAGAAAAATTAGGTCTAATAATGATACTATTTGCGTCATTAGAAATGTATGAATGCATACATATTTTATATTGGTAACATCACAATTTATTATATTATGGATGTTTTTAGTAATGTTATTTTTTTCTTTGCAACTCGCCACGTCCTTGATCAGGCTTATAGCATAGCGTGACTTAATACAAGACGATAATTTGAAACACAGGAAGTCCTCAAAGAATATCTTTTCAAAACCTTACTTGGCATCCATTGAAGTATACATAATTCAAATTTAGACCAAATATTTTTAGTGCCGAACCTTGAAAAGGAGAGAAGTTCTCGCTTGTCAATAGTTACCGCAGTTTTTTAGCAGTAATAGCTGTTATAGAATATTATTCTTGGTAAAAATCAAATCTCATAGGTAAACTGGTTCTACAATCTGTCGAACTATGAAGCTATTCTCTTTCAACTAACACATATGAACATTCCCAATGGGTTGATGTTGCTTTTAAATCCTAAGCACCTCCACTCTATAAGTATTCGATTTCAAAATATTACTGCACTCTAAATGAGTATTGTGAATATTTTACTCCGCCCTTATATACACCGCGGATGTTAATGTCCTCATTACAAGTTATTATCTAGCGCCCATATCGTCGTCTTTTATATTGGAACATTAAATAAATCGTGTCAATCGAGACATGCTCACGATTACCTGTCCATACATGGCCGTATTTTTGTAAAAGCATTCAAACGTAATCACTTATTCAAAAACACATTTAAAGACCATTAATAATACTCGAAATGTAGGCTCCTTCACTGAAAAAAACAGCAATAATTGCTAAATATTTTTCTCATATCAATATAAACTATTAGTTTTCTTTAAAACAAATCAATGATTCATCAAAAACGAGATCTAAAAAAGATTAAGACAGGAAAATAAAAATAAAAAGTTTTATCGATAACTAATATGAAGGCTGTGTTGTAATAATCATAAACGCACTACGGCTAATTGCGTATGCTAACGTAACTTTTAATAAAAAAACAATATCTTGCTATTTACGCATTTCTCTTGAAATAATATTTCTTCTTCACGACTGAGATTGAGTTATTAGTGGGTACTTCATCCTTATAGAAATAATAAATAATAACGTACAAACACTTTCGATCAATTTACTTCAAATATATGATTTCGTACATTATTTAAACGCAAATAGTTAATTTATTGCCTGAAACTTTGGTTTCGTTGCTGAATTTTTAATTTATCCCAAATATTAATAAACAATTTTATAAGTATAAAATTATTTCAAGTTTTAAGGAAGGCATCGCTCATGTTCATCATTCTAAATCCTTTATCAAAATAAAACGCTGTTTTTATCTGCTTAAAAATAAAATTATTATTGATGAAAATAGTCTTAGTTTAGTTAAATATGACAGTTTTCTTTTAAGAATTAGCAGTAGGTACCATTATTTATTATTATTCTTATCATTTGTATCGGAACAAATCTTTCAAACGATTAAGCGTTTGTGCTCTGTTTTGAATGAACTCTAAAATCATTGTCTTCATCTATTAGATCTCAGCAAATAACATCGTCTCGCTAATAAGTAGATCATGAAATCGAAACCTTTAAATTTCACACATGTACGCAAGAGACGTTAAAAATATTCTAATCTAGGTCACTTTAAGAGAAGATTTAATCATAGTTTTTTCGTGTATACGCATACTATAAATCACTAGCTGATACTTTAGGGTTATATAAAGTATCCCTGTATCGTAAATATACTTATAAAATCAAAAATTTCCACACTCCAAATTTATTGACTTAATTGAAATTATTTAGAATATCACAAGATAAATGAAGTTATATTTTTTTAAACTGAAAACTTGAAAAACGGTAAAAACATTTATACATCAGAATTTAATATTTTTCATCTTCCTTTTTACTTACTACAAAGTAATGTAGGTTAGAAATTGTTTGCATTCCACTTTATATGTCGCTAGGTTTTTAGTTTACAGTAGTTTTTCGGGAATTATCTTTTTTTAAACACTCCAGCAACCGTAGTTCAAGTCCCCGGACACCCATTTTTTTCTGCAACCTAAAAAAGAAAGTTTTGGGCCATTCAACATTTTCCAATCTTAAAAAATAATTCACTCAATTGATTCGTCTTAGGTAAAAAAATAATATAAGGATATTTTTACAGTATGTAAATACAGTTTATGCCTTAGTTGCTACATGTTAACACAAAGATTTTGGTAGCCACCTTAATTTATAAACTCAAAGAATATTCTGTTAATCAAATGAGACTAAAAACAAATTAAAATACTTACTCTGTGATTGAAAAACAATCTAAGTCAATATTAGCTAAGATGGCATTTGTAACGAATTTTCTTGTTTATTTTACTAACAGTACTTTACTTTACAGTATCGATGCTCATTGCCTTAAACTCTCGGCTGACTTATCTAGCGTTTATATCGTCGCAGGTAAAGGTACTCGAACATTAAATAAATCGTGTCAATTGGAACATGAGCACACCTGTCTCACGATTTCTGCAAACCTTAAACTTATAATAAAATAACATAACAGGACGTACGAGTGAGTCTCCGACAATTGGGGTCGAAAAACTTATCATCAACGTAGATTGATTGATTTCGCTGAAGTCTTATTTATTCATTTAATCATCATAGTCTCATGAAAACCTATTTCCTCCTGTCATTATTATATTTTAATAAATGACTGAATTTTATTTTCAAAATTGTGATATATCAAAGCTCAATACGTGAAATGAAATTACATATTATTAATTAAAGTTAATTAGTAAGAAATTTTAAAGATTTTTATTTTTTTTTACAATGTTATTTAACAAGATATTAGTAATTTATAGTTTTTGAACTCAAACCAATTGGGTCACTTATCTTAACGTGTAAAGTATTTCAAAAAAAAAATCGTCATACCTAATTATTTTATCAATGAATGATTGAATTTTATAATCATTATACGAGTACTATTGTATAGTACCTATATGACCGAGATTTTGTAAAAATCTCTCAAGTAAAAGATGATCGTGAATTAAAAAAGCTTATTAATCCCTATAATAATTATTTCACTGCATATTGGTCGTATATTATACGGCTTGAATCAACATTAAAAATTATAATTATTAGATTCCATCCAATGCCGAATGATTGGGTAGAATCAGCCGTGCTAGATTGTTCGTTATGTCGTTACTGTGTAATGTGCGTAGGTGAGACAGTGCTAAAAATTGCATTGCTTAGATAGAAATAGCAATAATATAGCAGTGAAAAGATTTTACCGGCTTGAACGATCTTAAATAAAAGCTCTTAATTAAAAAAAGTATCTTAAAATTTTACTGATAAGAAAACTTCAAGAAACCTTATTCGGTGAAAATGCAAATATATTTGAAATATTTTTGTCAATTGTAATTTTTTCTGCTTTACAACTTGTTTTATTTTTATGTTGAAGATACTCATTTTGCTCTCAATGTAGAGGTTTTTTTTTATTTTTTAAAAAAGGTAAAGAACCTTCACTGGAAGATAATTAATAATCGGTATAAAACACTTAACAATATTGTGAGAAGGTACGCATCTAAATAGTATAATAGTCGTATCAATAATAAATAATGATGGAATGAATCGAAAAATGCGCTTACTTTAATATTAAACACCATTATTTTACCTACGGCACCATATCGTGTAATCATCGTCCAATTACGAAATTTTACGGAGTTTAACCGTGAATTCTCCAATCACGTTAATAAACCAGTATTTTAATAACCGGACACCTCTTACGAAGCCTACTTCCGGAATTGAACACGAGGAGGCTCCCGCGCTAGTGTGGGATTCGGGTGAAGATAGTACAGCCGCGAATCACGTGACCGGGTCAAATGTGAAATGGATTCACGGAATTACTCCTCTCATAATGGTATAATTTATGGTGAGAGTCATTTGCCGACGGGTACTGTTCACGCAAAGCATCTCCCGAAAGTAATTCTTTTTATTAACGTATTTTTATTTGTATTTCTACATAAAAATGTCAAAGTATACGGACGCTTGCAGTGAATTATCACAATGAACTTTTTGCATATAAAGCTTATTGTAAACATCACGGGTATCATTTGCGTATTTCCACAGTAAACTGTATCTCACCCTATTCAATAACGTATATAATAATTAACACTTTTTTATCAAATGTTAATAGTCGGTTTGTAATAAATTGAATTTTGTATTTTAGGAAAATTAGAAATGAAAAAATATTTCAACAATTTTACAAACACACAAATTTAACTTTAAAAAAAATGAATTTAGGTCAATTATGTCCCTTTTTCTTTATAAAGCCTCAATTTAAGACTGGTTCAAAACTATGACACTAGTACAATATTGATTTTACCAAAAGAAAGAAGATGATGAAAAAAAAACGGAAGATGCATAAGATACATTAATTACCCGTAGAAGTGATTATTTTAATAATAAAGAATTTTTTTTTAACAGCTGACTTTTGATTTGCCGTATAAACTCTGAGTTATCTTATTATATGGAAGCTTTGCGATGTACTTACCTACTAGAGATACGGTCGAGATTGAAGACGACTTACGTTTTCTATCCCACGCAAGTTTTGATGATATGAAACTATTCATTTTTTTATGAGTCGGAAATATTGATTATTGGTTAAATTAGTTTTTTCAAAAGTCACTAATTAGTCGGTAAACTTCATTCAATTCAATTAAAAACTGCCAAGTACTACTATACTACGTTACTTTACATACTTGTTTTTTTATCAATAAATAGATTTTGAAAAAAAAAACTGTGCATAGTCTATTTATACTATGCATATATACATATATTGCTACAATATTTATAGCAATGCATATAGGCCCTGTTTAGGCAAAAAGCAATAACCCTCACAGAATAATAAATGAGCTTTGATTCCCCCTTTTATGCGCTAAAATTTGATAGTTCCTACTGTTTTCAAACTGTAAAGCTTACTTTAGACTTGATTCGAACGCGTGTTAAGCTGGCTTACATTGTGATTTTTAAAATAAAAACTCTTCGGTTAAAACTGAGGGTTAATGCCTTTTTCCTAGACAGGCTTGATATACTTTCTCCAGATATTATGGGTACATTTATTTATACCTATATTTAAAGAAACGTTTTAAAATACGATTGCCCATTAAACAATGCAAAACCTTATTCGCTTTGTAAAGGAACACATGGACTTCTAAAAAAATTTGCAATTTATTTCCAATTTATAATATTTATTATAAGACTCAAAGCGTATGTTACAAGTATTTAAAACTGTATGAAGTACCTACTAAAAGTGTATTATCCATTAATACAGAACCACCAGAATCTTATAATTAAAATTTGTAAGAAAAAAGGGATTTCAATATATAGACGCTATTAATCATAGGTTTCAATAATAGAAATCATAATAACACATTTTAAACATACGTGAAAAAAACTTACTACGCCTTTGTAATGCATTTAAATAGCATATGGCAATTAAATTTTGTGAATGTAAAAATCAAATTAACGTCTGACATAAATTGGGGTTAAATAATCGAGTGCTGGTAACGTTATTTTAAGTATGCATAGCAATATTGTTTATGGAAATTAAAAAAAAACATTCTTGTTTAGTAACGTTAGCATAAATATTTAAAATAAGAACAAAAATACTTAACACCTCTCTCTCTGTCAATATTTTGGAAATACTTTGTGGAAAACCAACAATGCTAAGGTGAACCGTGTAACAACTACTGATTTAACACTGTCGGCAAATTTATATGTTGTCAGCATCATCATAACTCAGTCGAGTAACATTCTTGAAAACTTTTATGGTCGTTTTATTCTCGGAACATTTCCGTTTGTCTTAAGAATGGGCTAATTTGTGAAATTCAAAGTTGTTTCGAGTGATACAAGATACAACTTTTAGTATTCAAACCGTGCCGTATTATAATTATATGCGCACAAAAATATTGTTCTCACACTTTTGAGACATTTGTTTAGAAGACATATGCAATAAAGCTGTGATAAATGTTTCGCGAAGGTCTTCTGCGTATCTCATTTATGTGTGAAGAATTGTTGTTTACATTTTTTAATTTGTTGTAATTATTAATTGGATTAACATTTAATTATTCTGTGATCACTACATCTAGACAATAACAGAAAAAAAATATAAATATACAGAGCTAGATAGCAACTATATTATATTCTAAAATATGTATTATTATTTTTAACTATGTCTGTTCATATAGAATTACATTTTACATTAGTTGCGTAATTATATTCAGATCTATTTACAGCCATATATTTTTTTACATATAATGGTTTCATTTTCTTTTTGAAGTTTGTGACAATTATTACAAAGTACCAAGTTGATCGAGAAGGTATATAAAATATAATTATTCAATCATTATAGAATGATAATTTTTGAAGATATCAATATATTGAATTTGGTTTCATGACAATAAGTGCTCACATAGACAACCGCGCACACGACAGTGCCCACAAAATATATGCGCACACATTGCACAAGTGCTCACATTAACACAGAAATATTAAGAAAGAAGAATTATATTATTTTATACTTGCCATGTGAGCACTTGTCTTAGCGAATAGTTTTATATAGGTAACTGACTAAGTCACATATAATATCCAATTCTAATTTAATTGATTAAACATATTAAAAAACCGATAAACGTTATGTCATAACATATTGACCTTCCACTGTAGCTCAATAGATATCATGTACGTATGGTTCATTCGGATACCTCATATCAGCATTAAGATTTACATTTATCATATTGGCTGCAGGATATGGACTGGAAAATTTAAGCAAGCAGCCAGTCTACAAACGATAACAATATATTAGTATAAAAAAAATGATATTCAATCTTCCATCTATGGGTTTTTTGTGCTATATTCTGGTGCGGAAATGGCATTTATTATTTAAAATATAATTAAATCTTCTCATATTATACAGTATTTATTGTCATAAATATTTTATTTCAAATAAATACGTTACACGCCTACCTTCTAAATAATCATTTGAACTTTATCGCGTATGTCGTTTATAATATCTAAAAAGCTTTCAACATAACTTTAAGCGTGTAGTTATTTCTCTACGAATATTTGTACTTAAGTGAATATAAATAAATGCGATAATCGCAAATCAGAGATATAATCCTATTACCATAATACACGTAAATGGTAATCTTGGATGGCGAAGATTATCGTCTATTGAGCACGTACGAATTCGCATCCTCTGATTTGAAGGAATGCGCCAATGCACGATATGTCGAGTATGAATTTCAATGTTTTCATTTATTTAGCGATAGACAGTATGTGTAGTATATATTGTGAACACCTCATATTCGTATAAAATAAAATCATATAAAATATAATATGTTCGCCAACATATTTGTGCATGTGAGCAAAAAATTGTTTACAAATTATTTATTGTAACCCGAGTGTCTAATAACCGATCTATTATTTTC
>JAGVSQ010012397.1:0-11661 GCA_022683975.1 Rhyacophila evoluta
TATCTCCAAGTTCGAAACAAAAAGGGACCCGGGCAACGCCGGGTACTGATCAGCTGGTATGTTATAAAAGAGACATTATAAATTTGTCAACACTGATTCATCACTACCAGTAGATTAAATCTAACGATAAATCTGATATAATACACTATCCACATTTATTTATTTAACAAAGTGAAGATTATTTTTGTTTTTCAGCTATGTGTGTGATTTTTCGATAAAGCATTCGTTCTCTTACATTCTATACAAATTCACGCGATCAAGATTTTCCTGTGATATTCTTGACATAACATTTAAGTACGAGTACGTTCAAAAAGCGTAGGAAATTTGCTGATAGGTAACTCAATAATTGTTTGTCTGATTGTTTTACATCTTTTTCAATTAATATGCTTTACTTTTATTTTAATTTATTACAAAAACGAGTCGTAAAAGAACAATATATTTTAAATACCATAGAAACGTTGACTTGGTTGCTGCATCAATGAGTACGTATTTATTCAAGGGTGGAGAGTATGGCTTTCATTTTTATCAACATTTTAGAGCGAGTTGATCTTGGAATGTTATACATTTTCTTTAAGTTTGTGTATCAGTAAACATTAGGAAAAATGTTTAAGGTTTTAAATACTGTGGTAATAGTTTACGTTTGTTTCTGGACATTCGTTATATTACAAGAGGTATTAGAAAACTTGTACTATTGACCGAATTGTAAAGTCAGGGTGAGTAGGTTTTGAGTGAACGTGTCTCTATTCCCAGTGGCCTCCAGCAGTCTGTTTTGAACGACTCTACAAGAGAGTAAGTTAGCGTAGTAACTGAATTCGAACGTTTTGAATTACCTCGCTGGAAGTTCTACGGTCTACGCCGTAGAGCGTCTACGATACGGTCGCGCCCGTTTGACCAGAGATCTCTGAGGAATAAATATAAAAGATCTATGATATTTTTCGTTACAAACTTTTGTAAAATGCGATTCCAATACAGATTATTTGTAAATTATATAAGTAGTTTTGAAACCACGGGTGCAGCTTTATTTATTAAAAAGTGTATTTTACCATTTTTTTCGTTTAATAAATATACATATTCAGAATAGTACAGACGATTGTCAAAGTTGTTAAATCATATCCATAGGATAACTAAAGAAAAACACTCATTTGTATAGACACTGATAAATTATAATATTTGATAATTTAAATTGTTTTCAAATAATTGCCGTATGCTACATAACGTACAAAATCTTATGTATGAAGAAAAAATTCAGTTCTCTGCTCAGTTTAGAATATACTGCTTAAGAAGTCTAGCAAAGCACTTCTTCCAAACAGTGAGATTTAGGTGTCCTGGATGAAGATTGGATACTTTTCACAGGATATATCTGACAGAATACAATGCTGCTGATATGTTTTTGAAAAATACAACACGAGTAATAGATGAGATAGAGAATCCTGAACCCACATATATAACGGATATGGTAAAAAAAAATATCGTCATCCACACCTTAATGAGATTTACCAAAATCTGTCATGTTTGACTAATTTATTGATTTATACTAAATGCTGTAAATATATTTTTGAATGATTTATGATAAGTCATTTAAATTATACTTATAAAATTTATAGCTAAAAGCCAGATGTCTGCTAAATTATGCCGTAAACTTTTCCAATTATTATATAATATATAAAATGACTTTTCCGTTTTTTTTCCACATAACTATTAAAAAAAGAAAAAAACTGTAAAAAATCTGATTGGCGTGTATTTAATTTGAAATTACTTTAATATACGTAGACGCGTTTAAAAATTATCGCTTTAAAAATAAAATTGCAACGAGAAAAGAATACTAGTTTTCTGCAGTCGAATAATGTGTTTAAGTTGTGTGGATACTATTAAATAGTCGGTTGCCAGGATTACGCAATAAAAATTTAATAATAGCACGTGGACTTCCATTGGCTTTGATTTATAATAGTATCAATATTAGTGGTGTCACAATTGTATATTAATTAATATACCTCGTGTTTAATACTTAAAGTTAAATTGTAATTCTAATGTTATAAATAACTGCTTATATAATATTAATAATTCTCCTGGAATTTTATAAAATCTTTAAAAAAACTGAATATAAAATCGTTCGAGTAAATATTTACTATATATATTCGTCATTACGTTCATATTGAGTTTTATTTCAGTAGAAATATTAACTTACAAACAAAATTTATATCGTTATAAGTTTGAAACTCATTTCGACGCCTTAAAAGCTATTTTCTGTGAAAGAGTTTCAGCGTCACTTGTATTTTTATTTGCTATTTCCGGATTTAATTTTACGTTCAATAGGTTTTCTGAGGATAAATCGATTTACAAGTTTTTGTGGTGCGATAAAATAACTATATGGCAATAGTTACTAATTAATTAGATTGTTGTCTAATTGCATCCAAAAAAATAATGTAAACTGTAAATATGCTCTAATATTCTAATTAAGTAACGCGATTTTGTTAATCAACATTAAAAAAGAATTATATACTTTAAAACTGTTTTGATTTTGAAAGAAATCATACCATTGTATCACTAGAATCCGCTACAGGCACCTGCTCTTAAAGCGACTGTTTTGGGCCTTTCTTGGGTGCTACGTTTCGTAACCATAAATAAATACTGACAAAATGCATGCATTTAACATGTGACATTTACATTGTAAAGCTTGGAGTCCCCGAAATTTTGCATGGAATTGAAGGTTGTCCCAGCAATTCCTATTTGAAAAGCGAGCGAAAATTATTTATAATTGAAAAATTATATAAATAAATTATCAATCGCTATCAATTGTGTTTATTTAATTGAAAAAAGTTTGTTTAATACTTATAAAATTAGACTTGAAATCAATTAATAAAAAATATTATAGAATAGAAAAAATAAAAAATAAATTATATACCCATTTTCTGGTCATCTTTACGTTCAAATGTTTCCATTTTGCAATTGATATGGTAAAAAAAAATATTTTTAATTTTTTTGAATTGTTAGTTTTGCTGGATAAAATTTCCAAATTCGCCCGATGAATAAAAGGTTACATAGAAAGTCTCGTATAAGACGCAATCTCTCAAATAAAACTAAGGTACACTTTCGAACGACCAATCATTTAATGTAATACGTAGAAGCGCTTTTCCGTAAACTTTTCCCAATGCCCTCAAGTCACTGAAGGCTCTATCCGACGTCCCCAATCTTGACTGGATGGAAAATTGAATAAGACGCTCGGACACTCTTATTGTTCGGGCATTTTCCTTGCAATCCCTTCCTTAATCATGTATGACCTGAGTAAGGTATTTTATTTCCCGAGGATAACTATTGATGTATTCAGGGGAAGAAAATGCGATTATTGCAAGCAGACATAAATAACTTTTTAAGCGTTTTTATTTGTTAATTAATAAATTTGTTTATTTTACATATGTTGTTTATTCAAACTATAAGTTAAATAAATTTATAAATTAAATACATAAATATAACAAAAATAGCAAAAACATCAAAAGAGAACACATAAAAAAAAACGATGGTATTGTAAAAATATAAGAAAGGATAAAAAGAGAATTTCAAAAATGCATACAGAAGAAAAGAGAGTGTGTACCAAGTAAGTTAAATAGGCCCTGGTTTAATAATGTATATAATAGCATGGATTTTAATTCAGTCTCACATAAGTGGAAGATATCAATATCCAAGGCAATCTTGTTAAACATTGCCATTGCTCTCTGCACTGGCAGGATATTCCTGCATTTAGGAATGAAGATAGCTGATGTTTTGCATTTTTCAGTAAGTTATTAGGGACTTACATACCAATGTTAGCCAGAGTGGCAAATTTATCAATTAGACCATGTATAAGTCTAAAAAAATACGTCCCCAAATACATGTTTTTCTCAGTTTTAAGCTACAATAAGAAAGCATGCCCAAAATAAAATCAGTTGGATAAAACCTCGGATAGTATCCATAAACCAGCATGTATAGTCTCAGAATTTTTTTTAAGCAATCTCCACCTTGAAAAAGATTCTGAACAAGTTTTTTGTTTCAACAATTGTTTATATCGGGCTTATATGCAATATAGTTTGTTCTATGTAAAAATTAGTGAGTCAAAATCTTCTCCTTTAATTTTTAGTACAGTAAAATAAGTTCACTTTGGATAAAATATACCACTTACATATGGGTCAAAGAGAATTTGTAAATTTGAAATCGTTTTTAGATTAGAATAAATTTATATGAAGTACAATGATTAGTAGTCAATGGTTTTCATAATTGGAATAGGTTGTGTATATTTCGGATAACATTTCCAAATTTAGGGCAATTGTGATTAACTCAGTTTAATAGTTATTCAGAGAAGTGATGCCGAATATATTAATAGTTCGCATTACGTAAGGAAACACTCCCATGTCTGTCTGGTACGACAGCGATTTGAGACGAGCACAATAGTATAACCTTACATTCAGTGCAGTAGTTAGATAAAAAAAGCGACAGAGATATTTCAAAATAAAAGAATTTTTCATAATTTTATAAATGGTTGATTTCCAAAGTGAACTAATTCTTCTATGCCAAAATTTAGAGAAGAGATATTCATCTAATCGTATACTAAATAAATACACGCAGACCAATAATGGGTTTTCAAAATTGAATAATTCTATTTCATTAAGAGAAAATGGGAAACTAAAATGAAAGTATACGACATTTTAAGGCTAATGATGTCAATACACTTACAGTCCAGGGACAGTACATTCAAGGCGATAATTAAGGTAGAGGTAGTAAGCAAAGCGAGCATAACATGTAGCATTAACTTATCGATTAAACTGATACTAAACAACTGTTGAGGTGGATTTATAAAGTGTGGCCTGCCTTAATTCTGATCATTGTTTTAGACTGACAGTTTTCAGACTGTTGGAAGACTGTAGGTGCATGGGTATTACAATACACTACAATTATGTTTACGCACACTTATAAAGGAAAAAGACACAACCCTCAGATTTTTTTTTGTCACAATCTATACAACTTAATACACTTTATTTTAAAAGGATATAAGCTGTAAATGCCAATCGGTATCTAAATTTAGCTTTTAAGTTTGAAAAAGAGATGGCCGGTTAAATTTGCGACTAGAAAAAATTCTTTTCATTACATTAATTGTATTGGTTTCTATAAAATAAATTATTAAATTAATACCAGATTGGTTGAATAAAGCACCAGTTTTAGTCTTGTAGGCCCAAAATCATTAAATAACGTTTTTATGCCTCTTGTAAAATTAATTCTGTGTGAATACGTCCTTTCCACATTCTATATATATTTGTAAATACATATATCTTAAGTCTATTGCTAGAAGTGTATATGTTAAGCATATCATTTTTTAGTAGAGTGAATGTTTTGCATCAACAATCATTACATCAGCATTACATCATAAATGTTTGTTTACTATATAAAGTATGTATATTGATGAGCTTAAAGCTGAAAATAACATTGTTTTTGCAAGTATTCAATTAAATGAAGAAGCATTTGATAAAAGTCTATAGTTTACACAGTCAAAATAGCTTATAAACACTTCTAACATTGGGCCACAAAAATAAATTCATGCTGTTATATTAAATATACTTTCACACATATATTACTATTATGGAGACAAAGATAAATAATATAATGCGGATGTTCATATGACATGTGTGTGTATATATTGTTGCAAAATTTCTTGCAAAATACCAATAAACGAAAAAAAACGTGTGCTTTTGTGGCAGGATATAATCCTCGTGTGTCCCTCTGGACCGCGTGCGCTACTGTCTACGTTAGTTATCCAAGCTTAATTCTATTATCAATTGGAGGGGTTAGGCCTGTTTTGGGTCCTTCACTTGTTTGGGACGATTCTGTAATAGTATTAGCCTTTTTATAGGACAATTGAAACATGCACTAATAGTTTTAATTAAAATATAAACGATCGTGGCATCGATATCAAAATTGAATATACTAATTAATTTTGTCATTGCTACTAACAACTGATTTTGATTGGAAATAGTTTTAACTTAATTCATATGAACCATTATTTGTGACCCAATTTTTTAAAAGGTCTTCTTACATAATAATGAACATATGATAAATTACTCTACCACGGACAAGAGGGAAAAGAAGAAGAATTTAATAATAAAACTACTTTCATCCTTAAAAAAATTAATAATAATGCATACGAAATAGATAAGAAAAGGAGTTGCCTAAAATCTTTAAATAAAACTGTGAAATAGGACCTTATGGTAGAGAGGCTTTAGACGAAGTCTCGAAAACTTATGTATTTGAGGATACGTGGGTATTAAAACCTGGCTTTATTTAAATAAATTGATTTTCGCTGAGGGATGCTTGTTTCTTACCATTTAAAAATATACTTGGTTAAAATTCAATTTTTTAAGTTAATAAAAGTCGAAAATTTCTCGCCATTTGGGAATTTTGAGAATTTCAAGAATCCGGGAATAACTTGCCACCCATGCCTGCTAGTAGGACACCAATACGAAAGACAATGGCTTTCACTTGAGTGAGAGTGCGTTTCAATGTATGTCTTCTTTCTTTTGTTTTCCGTTTTAGACACATTTGTACTTTACGTTTAATTTTATTTACTGTTATATTCACTTATTTTCTTTGTAAATGTTTTTTTACCCTTAATGCTATTTTTGTTTGCTGTTTAACAGAATTAAAGTATTTTGTATGCCATATTGAGAACGTATTACTATAACTTGAAATTTGTAATATTTACAGAGTTTTCAACAAATTATTAATTTGTACCTAGAACGACCATCTCGTTTTCCCAAATAATTATTTAAAATATTCGATATCAAAGTAACAGTATGAATACAAATTAATCCAAAGATAGTTACACTTATGTGAAATGATATCAGTAAATAAAATATTTCGTGGTGCTAATTTTTCAATAAGAAACAAATCAACGAAGGTTTTAATTTATATAACTTAGTAACAAATTGTAACAATATGCTTATGTTTTGTATTCATGTCAATAAAATTGTCTTCCCGGTAGCGTAGTTTGTAGCGTGCGCGCCTAGTAATCCGGGGAATGTGGTCACGATTTCCCATCTGTCAGATTTAAAAAAAATCCAAAAATGCAGGACTAGATGGATGCCCTTTAAATTGAGCAATTACATGACGAACAATTCTCGTGAAAAATAATCTGGAAAGACGTCTTCACATTGCGAAAGTACATTTACTCCATTTTCGGAGTGGGATATCTTCACACTGTATAGATCCATGTGCTCCACTTTGGAAACAAATATGGTATAATTTTTTTTTAAGGAAATTAAGATAGTCATTAAAGTAAATTACAGTTTAATGTCAGTGAAAACGTTATCGTATAGCCTAAAAATTAAGCCGAAACTTGGGTTACACATAACGATCCATACAAAAGTTTACTAATTACAATAAGTTTTGAACCAATATTTCATTTCAAAATTGAATTCTAAAGTTATATTTCTATTCGACTATTGATTTATATAAAATATGATTCCACTGAATACAATGACAAACGTAATTGATTCAGACTAAGTATTATAGTAGAGAGTATATATAATAGATGTTTTATTTAAGAATTTCAAAGCTTTTACTGTTTGGAATTAACGTGATGTAAGACTTTATACCTGTAAAATATGTACCATGTGTGGGTAGATCCGGGATATGGAAGATCTGTAGGGTAGAGTAAATAAAATAAAAGAAGCGACAGATGAAGATGGATCCCTGGCAAGGGATGGTGGCTTCTTATAAAAGTTACCCCGGGGAGACGCAAAGTATCAGGCGTACTGAGATGAAATAGGGTAAGTTTGATATGGGGTAACATTAAAATAATCGTGATTTGTAGTACCAAACGTATCGTACTAAATATATTTTTTTTGGCATTGAATCCTTTTTATCCAGTACGTGACTCAAAGCTTTCGATATTAAAAGCTGCGAAGTGTGAAAAGATAATATGAAAAAAGCGTTTTTTATATAAAGCTGAATATTTACGAGTCGAAAATATCTACAAAGCTTTATAATCAATCAATATATATTCAAATGTAATTGAGAATAATTTCTAATATTGAATTTACGTTTTTCAAAAAGAATGAGATGCTAATGTTAAAAAGAGTTTCATGATAAGTGCAAAAATGTTTTTTATTTGATGTCTACCATAGCGGATTGGTTGGTATGTAGTTTTTTTGTTTTCGGTTTGAAAATTTTTGTTTATTCTATTTTGCTTAATTTAAAAAAATGATCGAGAAAAAAATTTATATGTAGTTTACTGTCATCATTAAATTTAGTTTTTTTTTATACCATGTTTGCTCCCAAAGTGGAGCATATGGATCAACGCAGTCTGAAGAAATCCACTCTGAACGTATTAAGTAGTACAATAGTATGTGGATCTGCGCACTGCGAAGACGTCTTGACAGATTATTTTTCACAAGAATCGTTTGTCAGACAATTGCTCCATCCAATAGTTATCCAGCTCTGCATTTTCAGATTTTAAAAAATCCGACCAGATGGGGAATCAAATCCGCACTCCCCGGATCCAACCAACGCTACCAACTACGCTAACCGGGGAGACAAAAAATTATTAATCAAAAAATATTTCCACTATAATATGTTAATTTTATTAAATTTTTGCGGTATCTAGGAGACAAGTGTGTGCAGTTTTGAACAAAATGTTAGAAGGTAGCCAATAGATTGAGCAATTGACTGACTGCAAATTTTTGTATTTGAAAAAGCTATTCATATAAATCTTCACGTTATGGAGATCTTTATTTTTTATTTTAGCAGTAGATATCTTCACACTATGCAGATCTATATAGTCTAGTTTTAAATCGAATATAGGATAAAATTTCCATGTATTTAATATTGATTATCAACGTATGGTTTTGAATCGATGAAAAGTACTGCGATCCCTCATATTTAAGCATATATAAATATTTTTTGCGATTATTCTGAACAAATACGTCTACTATATGCCCCACTTTTGAAGATATGATATATTTTATAAATAATATTAATTAAATTTGAATAAATAAATTAATAAACATGCTGTATTATACGGGTGAAAATAACATATATTTGAATGGTAGGATTTAAAACGATCTGTTTTTACACTAGAAGATCATCTTCATGAAAAGAGTGTCGCCAATCGGATTAACTTATCAAGAACTCGTCCATAATGCTGTCATGTCCGCAGTATAAGGTAAACATATGGCCAGGAAAACATTCCGAGAGCTATGTCAAGAAGAAAAGCCACTGGACATAAAACTTAAAAGCCACTTGCGCCTTTTCCGTTTACTTTTTAGTGTCGGGTCTCTCTTTTCTTCACTCTCTAGGCTATCCAGTCGTAAAAGTTGCTCAAGATTACCTAAGGACAGTGAACATCAACTGCTTATACTCGCCAGTCAATGTTTAGTTGATTGTATTCAGTAAATCATTTTTAACGTAATAACAAATAAAGATAAAAATCTTTTACACAGTTTGGGATACTGGATAGAAATATTTTCGTCTATAGTATTCGCTTCAATTGTGAACTATATAAATGTAAACAATTATTACTGCCAATCGGTAATTTTATTCGACATCTACGTTAGGCATTGTTATTTTTTGTAGAGCTGGATGATTTCAGTACCCAGATATTCAAACACTGACGTGATTACCCGCAAAGCCAGTGTCGTGGCAATAGACGTGCTTACAATTATCAGTTCATTCTAAACCTTTATTTGGGAATGTAGAATACCTACCATTCTACAATTTGTGAACTAACTTGCTTTCCCCTCCACCACTCGCTACTTCTCCACACCTGTTATGTGGGCGGATACTGTGGCGTAACGAACGTGAAACGCTCTTCATAAGTGCCAGAAGTGTCCCTGGAGGAGATTCCCAAGACCTTGGTTGGCGTGCACTAGAATGTGCACGATTCCTATTCCAACTAATTATACTGTGTTAATATCTAGCTTTGTCAAGAAGAAACCTTCTCGTTTGGCGTAAGATTTTGCAATTTTTTTAAAAGCTAGAAAATTAGTGAACTATTTACTAAATGAGACTGTATTTTTATACGCTTAAAAAGCTTTACAATGCTGTGATAGCAGAGTATTAATTTCAAATAATAGTTGAACTACATAATTATGGTTATGAGTAAGTGTTGATCAAACTTTTTCTTTAGAAAATGTTATTCTATATGAAATAAACTTTCAATAATTTCAGATGAGATGTATTGCAATTCAATGAGGCTTTTCATATTATATTAGTCCTATCGAACGATTATTGTGATTTTTAGAATTTAATAATAAAAAACCTTCTATAATAATCTATAAATATGTTTAATATGTCATATGGATTGTATAAAACACTCTATTGTATATGACATATTAAATATAGATATAGATTATTATAGAAGGTTTTGTATTATTAAATTCTAAAAGTCAGATGAGTCATATAGATTGTTTTATCACTGACTGAATACGATTTTTCGACAATATTTTTTCAAAATATAGAGCATATCGATCTGTAGAGTGTGAAGATATTTGCTCCGAAAATATGGTATATCGATCGCCACAATATGACAATATCTCTTGACAGATTATTTTTCACGAGAATTGCAAACAATTGCTGAACCCAATGGGCATTCAGTTTGATATTTTCGGATTTTTAAAAATCCGACAGATGTGGTACTTGAACACACGTTTCTTGGATGTGGGGCGTGGAGGCTAACCTATGCGTTAACTTTTAAAAAGTAAATCCTCAATACCTATTGAATAAATTAAAAGTTAGTTTGAATATAAAGATAAAAAAGCATCCATTTTGACATCGTTTTCTGAACATGAAAGGCTATTTAGTATGGGTTGAAGATATCTGTTAGCATAAAAGAAAAATCAAACAACACTAGTTGCAACCCTCCGTGACAGCCTTTACAAAGAAAGTAGCCCAGGGCATTTTTAAGGGAATAGATTTAGGGGCAAGAAAGAGAGTTAAGGGTTTTTATTACAGCTTTGTGTTGCATGTGTTGTGCTACAAAAAGTTTAAATTGCCGAGGGTAATATGTCCGGTCGACTTTTATGGCAATATCGGAGAGAACAACCCTCAATTTTAAATATCTTTCTCGCCACAAAAGAAAATAGGGAAAGTTTAAATGTACATATATATATGGCAAGCAGTAAGTACAAATTATATTTGCTGTGTATATACTCATCATATATTATTAAAAGCTCTTCCTCGGAAGGTAACAGACGGTAAAATATATTAAATGTGAAATAGGTATTGTACAGTAGAAGTGAATTAAATCAAACGTAATTAGTATGGAGACTGTATTCGGTAAAAATAAATAGACGAATAAAAGATGTATGATATAAAACGTATGAAGAATATTTAATGTGAAAGTTAGGTGTATCTTTTCATATGGGACACACTTGAATTGAAAATATCTGTTAAGAAACATACTTAAGTGAAGAGAACTAATTGGCAAGACATTTATTATATTTATTTATGACTATGAATTATAGAATATTAGATTAGATTTTAAAGAAATTCAACTGTTACATTGCTAACCGCGAGGCAGTCGGTGAGGTTCAATTAAATGCTTTTATTTGTTGTGCTAAAAGTAAAACGATTATAATTCAAGAAAGGAACTCACATATGGAAGTTTACCAGTTTTAAATAATTCAGAATTTAAAATCAATT
>JAGVSQ010012398.1:0-11660 GCA_022683975.1 Rhyacophila evoluta
ATTTTCGTCATAACTATATGTATATCGTGTTGTTAACGTATTAAACTTGTAAATTGTAATGTTATAACATGTAATAAATAAATATAATCATTCTCCTCAGGATCGGCATGACTATTGGCAGGTTGCAAAACAGCTGACATTTTTTTAGATAGTTATCAGGGATTCACATACTGATATAAGCTAGAGTGTCAAAAAGTCTTGATTAGACCACTTATAAGAAAAAAAATACGTGGTCTTAGATAGTCCTTCGAACTAAAGTAAGAAAGTATGCCCAAAATAAAAACACAATGGCTGTCCATAGACATATAAGTATGAGCACTGATGTTATAAATTATAAAAAATAATTTTGTTGAGCTTGTTTAAAAGACACGCGTTCTCCAGAAGGTTTGAATATTAATTTGGATAATTTATTTCGTATATTATTTCCTTTGATGTCAAAAGCAAAATGCGTTGTTACAATATACAGCCGTTAATTAATATGTATGTTATAGAGTTGGTGTACAATACGATGAAATATGTGGACTATTTTATTAATATACAATGTTAATGATTTTTCTCACGTCTCTTCAATTTGATATAATTTTATGAAGCTATTTTCTTGATTGACTAGTATACATACCGTTATATTAATATAGACTTCTTTTATTTGTCTATAATATTTACTAACGTGTTGTTTCTTCTAGTCATGCTTAGGTTACCTCTTTTGATTTTAAATAAACAGATCTCTTTGTAAAATTTGCGAATAAAATTAGCTGACAATAATTGAACTACAAACTGCCCCTGGATAACATGGTCGAACTGCGTCAATTACTACAAAGACACTGAATTTAACCAATAAAAGAGCTATTACACTACACAATATTAAGTCCTCTTACTGCAGAGTGGGCATGGTTTCTTGTATGTGCTTTAAGTGCTTAAGGCTTATTACACCGCACTTAGTAAGGGTAAGGGTGACTTGAAATTGTGTAGTGTAATAGGCCTCGATGTCAAATGCAGCTCTGGATAGATATAGTTAACGGACGGTTCTTGGAGTTGAATGTATCGTAGACTGGATTTTTTATGTTTTTTATGTTCATGTAACTCATTATACGTTTAGCGTTGCTTAAAATATCCTATTAACATACTTACTCAGCATTCATTATAATGTTACAGTTCATATTGGTTTCCTTAATTGTAAGGTTTTAAAATGATCAATGCATAATATTTTAAGAAATTGTGTTATTATTTTGTACAATAAATCCCTGATAGCGTAGGGGTAAGCGTGCGTTCTCGCATCTGGGAAGTCCCACATACGCTAGATTTTTAAATCCGAAAATGTAGAACCGGATGCTCAATCAATTAACCAATTGTTTAAAATTCAATTCTTGAAAAATACATGTCTTCAAATTACGGAGATTCATATACTCCACTTTCAAATCGGAAATCTTCACACTATGTAGATCCATATGCTCGACGTCTCTAAGCGAACATGGTAAAAAAAATGTAAAAATGTTCTCGATATTTTTCTAAAAAGTTAAGTAACTTTTAACTGTTTATTTTATATTGTAATTTATAAGGATCGTTGAATCTATATGCATACGCAAAACTAGATAAATGCACAAAAGACATTTTCGTGCAAATAAAATAGATGCCATTTTATTTCAAATTTCAATGAATATTACCATAACTAACAGTAATCAAAATACATCCAACATCGATATATCGCTGTGTCGTATCTATAAACATCTCATATCTAACCAATTTTACCATAACCCATCAGTCTTGTATCGGATAACAAAGTTTGACTGACAGTTGTATGTCAAATAGACTATGTTAAAAAAACAGCTCTGGCTTATAAATCAATTTGGATTTATTTCATTGATACGATACCAACAGTGAGAAAAAAATACTTGTTTGTTTGTGGATTATCAGTAATATGTAATCTTTATAGGACAAAAGGTTTATGTTACCATGCAAAATAAGTATTAATTAATAAGTATCATAATACACCTGACATAATACTATTAGTCCTGAAAATCTTCTTCGTTATCGGCTATCACCACTGAAGTGCGCTTATCATGTCAAATCCTTCAAAGCGCGACAAACAATGTGCACTCCCGTTCAAGGAAAATCGATATATTTGTACTCGGTAAAAAGCAGCCTATATGGAAAGTTTACTTAATAATATGATTGTTTTTCCGAAATGATTTCACTGTAACTGTTTACGTCTTATAAGTGTTTCAACGTAACAATAGCAATTTTATTCAAATACTTTCAGATTCCAAAATAATTTCAAATTGTTTTTTCACGTTAATACGTCTTTGAAATTGGTACTGGGTACCTCATACGATGAATACGTATGAATGTAACAAAATAAGTACAAATTTGTTTCGTAAAAAAGTCCATTATACAATCGTTTGATCCACGACATTTTTATATCCTTAAATTTAATAGAGCAAAAATGAAAGTTTGCTAATGTGACCAATTCATTTCTTTCGGCTCTTATAGACGTTTCCACATAAACATAATAGTTTTGGCCTAATATAGCTTACTTATTTCCGTTTAAAATGTAAATCGTGTACATTCTCACTAATAAAGTTGCAAACTTTTTGGGTGGCCTAATGGGAATTGAACCGACTTGAGTAACGCTTCCCGTTCCGTACACATTCTTAGAAATGTTGAGCATTCTCATCATCGTAACAGATTTTTTTTATCATAAACGATCGTCAGTCAATCGCTTAAGTCGTCGAACATCAAAAAAATATAAGTATAACAAATAGTTGCAGAACACAAACAAATATTCGTTGTCAACGAATTCACGCAATCGCCTAAGTAATTGACGGGAGAAATTTGTACGTAATAAATAATAATTCCGTTTTGTGGTAAACATATTATTTTCAGAATTTTAAACGAGTTTTTGTTATGGGATTGTTTGATAACATTGTAAAAACGTCGATTAAAAATCTGAATGGATATAATCATCACAATTCCAATACAATAAATATTTTTTCGTACATTACACTGACGCCCACCGTGGCTTAAAAAATGTCATTTCTAAACCGAAGAATATGTCTCTAATCCCATAATTTAATAAATATTTAGATATTATTTAACAAAGGTTTGATTGATTAGATAGTCTTTAGCTTAGTAAGTAGAATATCGCTTATAACAAAGCAATACCTCGTATACCACACGACATAAATTTTACCCCAGATGAGAAAAAGCTACACATTTAATCGCTATGTAAAATCAGGTTCTAAATTTTTGAAATGTTACTATTAGATTAACTAATATTTATGTTTATATTAAAACAAAAATGATTTAACCGTATGCACGCCAACGACCCACCGGTGAGTCGGGCGATAACGTGCCCTGTACGCCAACGAATTACCCGTGAGTCGGGACGATTTCTCTTACTAAACGTGCAATATTCTAGTTCTGAAAAATGATTTCGACTTTAACTCATTAATGCATACGCATGACACATGATGCGACGTCACCCTAAGCATCTGTAAGTCTTGAATTATTTTTCTTGCATGTTTTCAAATCTAGAAAATCTCTGGCCTACAGGGCAAGATCTTACACATCACGACTGGCAGTTAAAGAGTTAATAGTTTGTCTAAAGAGAGTTCTTTTCACCTCTTATTTTTTTTGCTGTATGGTATACTGAGTATTGCTATGACTTGAGTAATATTGTAAATAAACTTTTCACTGCGGAAGTTAAGAGTTAAATTAGTGATTTACCTTTTTTATCTAATAAGGCTTTGTAACTTATTTTGAAATAAAGAAATATTTCACTTATACGAACAGGCAATATTAACAATAAACTAACCTATGGATTAACTCGCGACTTGAAAAAATCATAAATGTATTATCTATACCACTAGTTACGCCAATGGTCGTGACTAAAGTTTCCTTGGGTATAATTTCTGTCCCCTCTAAATTGCGCCTTATACTTATACACTAATATTACTTACAAATCCTTTGATAATCCATTTTGTATGTGAAGCCGTGTCTAGTTTAAAACTATCAGCTACTACCATCTTACAAATATTTCCAATCCAATTTAAACAGTGAATCTAAATGAATTTCACATTTTTTTGACTGATACGTGACCCACAAAATAGTGAGATATTTTTTGTTTTTAAATTGTATTTTTCTTTTGAAATACTTTTCTTGCACGAGATTTCCCTGTAAGTTAACCTCGGAATCTATCAAATCTTCTACTATACACACAGGCAGAGAAAGGTTTGAAGTTCGTCGTTCAACTGACAGTCCAGCGGTACCATTTAATTCCACTCGTTGATTGTCACAATCTGACTGCCTGCTATGTGCGTAGTTTTAATGAAATTCATACATAACAGCTTGTCTAGAACGCTGAACGTCTGAACGTCTGAACGTCTGCAGTGTGCGCGTAGAGTAATTAGTAATGTCTTTCAATAGAAATAAGAAATTTAATAATGTCCAAATACTTTCATTTATACTACTGCTTAAAATGCTAACTTCTTAAGTATTATTGTTTTCAGGTAGAAATATTTATAACTCATGCTGTTCAACGTATGCTATTTTAATTTCATTGTCGTTTTTCAAACTGCGTTAATGAATCACACATATGAAAAGATGCGAGTTTTGTATTTTCCCAAAAAGCAAGACCAATGTATTAGTCAATTATTAACATTTAACTCTCATGGAAGATACAATCAAAATCGTAACTACCTTAATTTTCGATGCTTGTCGTTACTTTTACTAACTTTGAATTGTGAAGATCCATATGTACTACCCTTCAGGGAGGAAAATATGTAAAAAATGTGTAACCCATTTTTTACATCAGATTAAAAATATATTATAATATGTTATCTATATTACCATAAAATGTAATGTGCATGTGTGTTTCTGTCTGTTCCAAGAAGTTCTCCCAAACAATATATATGAGCGACGCGTATATACCATTTTGACTGCTATTTTTATACATACCATATTCACTCCCTAAGTAGAGCATATGGATCTATACAGTGTGAAAATATCCACTCCAAAAGTGGAGTATATGAATCTCCCAACCTGACGACATCTTGACAGATTTTCTTTAGAGAATCGTTTGAAAGACAATTGATAAGCGCAATGGGCATCCAGTCCTGCATTTTTAAATCTGTCAGATGTGGAAATCGAACCCATATTCCCCGGATTACTAGGCGTGCACGCTAACCCTACTATTTTATACAGCCAACTATTTAAATACATTTATAATAGTAGCATGAATAAAATGAATGTGAATAAAGAATGCGTTTTGATGCATTTCATACAACGCCAGCTAATGAAACTTGTAATATATAAATCGATTTATCTTACCATTAAGAGCCCTCGTTACGAATGTAGAAATATCTACACGATGCATGATATAAACAGATACACATATAAATAAATAAAAACACAAGTTACTTCATTACCAAAATCAATTTCATATTCAATATTACTTATTAATACTATGTACAAAAAATCACGTAAATAATACAGTAATTCAAATCAATATTTTATACAAACAACTAGATGTTTTTCTCTAAACTTAATACTATACATTTTTTATACTTAATATTTACATATTTTTATATTTTGATACAGAATTTTGTTTTCAATATCTTTGGAATCATAATAATTTCATGAAAAAATAATTAAGTGTCATTTCGAAATTACCAAAATAATTTGTCATTAAGTCTTCAAGAATTTTTATCAGTCGCATTTATACGTCGACCGTATGTTATATTTTTTTTTTATATAAATATCCGATAATACTGTTGTATCAGCTATTTCATCGATAAATGTCGCAAATAGAAAATTTGATGTGATAACAGCAATATTATTATTGTGTGAAATTTTTATTTTAAAAAATATCTCATAAACAAAATTTTGGCAATAAAAAAAAAACGTAAATTCTGCAAGAGACATTGCAAAAATTTATATTGCATTAAATAAGTGAAATGTTTATTTCAAGATTTAGAGCAATCGAAAAATTTTAATCTTTAGATTAGAATGTAATTTACATTTTAATGAATAAATGTTTTCAAATGAATCAAGTTCGAAATGCATATTATGAAGTAAACATTAATTATTTACTTTGGAACTTTAAACTGTTAATTACTCTGATAATTTATAATGCATTAGTTGACATTTTCTACATAAGTGGTAATATTCAGAAAATACTTGTCCTTTTAAACATTGTAAGGTTTTCAGACAGTGACAAAGAAGATATTTTAATAATATTTTGAGTTTGGCTTTTAATACAGTCTGAAATTTTAGATTCACTCGAGTCTTTTATACGGTATTACATAGAGAGATCACTAACGTTCCAATGTTTCACATTATATTTGCACCAGACCCGCATTGCAAGTGAGGTTTTAATGCGGGTCCCTTTTGTGTATTCGACAGCAAAATAGCTGCATGGCAACAAAAATTATCACATAACTCCCACGATGACAAGAGAGGTCGGCACACGTGTGGAAGAATGAGGTTGATGCACTGTAATAGACATCGCCACGAAACACGTTACCATCCATCATCAATGTGCACACGGTTCGCATCACATCGTGATGATAATCAGCTCACAGTTGACAGAACGAACGAAAAAAACAAAACGGAAGACCGATCAGGTCATTTAAAGCAACTCTTCAATTCTCTTCGTCTTCTTCAACCACGGGTAGACAAGACTGCAGGATTGTCGGCGACGCCCTCGACGTAAACGCTGCAATCCACGCTTCAAGATCACGCGGCTCTTCGCTGATGAAACTCAACGAAGCTGTGTTATCGAATCCTTTCTGTCTGACCAACAATCCAGCTGTATTTTCATCCGGGAATCTCTCCACTGCGGTGTTTCTCAAGTTGATAACACCCAAAGGCTTGCAGACTTTCTTCTGTGGGTAAATCACTGCAAAATGCTCCAGAGATGTCCTGTAGACTTTGACTTGAACATCTTGGCGGCGTCCGTTGGGGCTAATGAGTGTCATATTACCGGCTTTGGCTTCCGCGCTGAATCTTCCTTGAGATGTAGAAGGATCAGCGCTGCCTCTGGCGCAGGCGGCCACCGTGTTCAAGGAGGCGCCCAAGAACTTCTCGGAATGGAAAGCAGCAGGCATGGCCACGTCGATAGGCATCTTGCAACACAATACAACAACTCACAACTTCAAAATGTAAAATTGCACAATGCAAAAATCTAAATTTCTGTTTTAAAGTTTATTTTACTAATCAGATTTACACACGCGGTTTCGTTATTTGTAAATCAACAAATGGAGAAAGTGATTAAACACGTTGATTTAAATTAACTGAGATTTTAAATGTTAACCAGCTAGACGATATGTCTGTCTTTTATTATCAAATAAAACAAGCTAACAGTGAAGACACACGTCTATCAAGCACGAGAGCAGAGAACTGAATGCGGTTAGGAGGGGAGATTGCAGCCTTTTATAATGTTGCATCGCAGAGTATACAGAATTCTCAATTCGGTATATCCATCGTACAGTAGAGACAAAACATTTCCCCAGAATAAAATATTTACTTTTATGTCAATTTCCAAGTACCCATTAATTTATTTAGTCAATCGTCACTGATCTTTAAAGCTAAAACGTCTGAGATTTCAGTGTAGTCATGCTTAATTAGAAAAATTACACGCATCCTGAGATTTGTTTATAATATATTTTAATAATTATATGCCACAAAATATTGCACGACAAAATATTTATTTCTCAAAAAAAAATGTAATTATAATCCTACATTTAGCACGACTATACGTTAAAATCATTCATACGAGTACGAGTACGATTGATTTTTTAACTATATACTGTACAACGAACTATATTGTATTTAGTGTATATTTTTATTTAAATTAAACATACTTTTTCCAAGCCAAACCAAGAGTTCACTACAATTTTTAGATAATAATCTTTGGTATATTTACTTACCAGTTTTATAAAATAATTCAAAGTACCATATGTCAAATTTTCTTCTATCGGAATTAGTTTTATATAATTTATTGGTGGGGAGAAGCAGTACTCATTGATATACATTGATTAAATTCAATTGAAATTTCATATTACAAAGTAACAATTATTTCATCAATTTTGACATCATCATCATCATAAAATTTTTGGGTGGCTTCTCGTATTTAGCAAAACCACTCTCTACCTATCTATTTCAGTGTGCATATTCTTCAATTTGAGACTTCAAACAAACCACAGTGGTCGTCATCTATTTCTTCTGAACGATTTTTTAGTCTAAGTGTTTTTCTATTCACCACAGGATTTCTGTATATTACTTTTTTCATACGTTATCGCTTAAAATCTATTTGTAAATCGAGGAACACATATTTTATTAAAATTACAAATGTATTCAAGATAGAAACCATATTACTGATTATTTAATTGAAAAAAAAAATGTCTAATACGTCGTTATATTAACTAAAATACAAGAGCATTTGATAAGTGACAAGAAGATTTCAGCAAATGTACGTAATATGTACTTTTTACACAAAAACTACCAATAATTACACGAAAAATGATAAGATATGATATTACTTATTATTTTTTATCGCACTGCAGTATTTGACATGTCGTGGTCTTCGGATTAAATTTTGAAAAATCATTTTATTATGAAAAACATATTTAAAAATATGTATTTTGATAACATTGAAAGATATTATCTATCCGTAATATTTCCGATAAACAATTTATATAAGATAAGAGTTATTAATATTTAAAGTATTGTATATAACATAATCGGCTAAAATTGCGGTGTTACACGGTCAATTGATCTATTATTAGAGAATTGATTAACATATCAAAATAGTTACGAGTGTAACAACAAAAACAATTGATAACAATCTCAATTAAAACTTTATTGTTACCAGTACGTACTGATTATTTTATTAGTTTTTAAAGAATTCAATGTAACTTATCGTTCATAGTCAACACTAAGAATATTTTTTCATATTTTGTATTTTTAAACAATTTTCTGTCATGTACGTACGTTTTTTTATGAATACTGGTGCAATTTTTAAAGCCATGGTAAGTTTAGATGTAATCCATACATGGCGTATAATATATCGGTAACGAAAAATCGAGTGCAAAGGACGGGCAAGATAGTATAATTTGGTATGGCTGTGTATAATAAGTTATCGCAAGTCACATACCAGATTACATTTCCTCACACATATAGTTTATTGGGCGTTCAACTATCTTAACATCAAGCCATTGCTTATGTTACATTATATAAAAAAACCGTAATAATTTATTATGTTCGTTTTAAATTTTGTATTCCCCTTATTAAAAAAAAGTGCCAGATATAGATGTGATCAAGTGTTGCTATTTGTATAAACATTTAAATACTAAGCAGAATAATTGATTATTTTTTTAATTAGCGCGTATAATTGTGCATGAAACAAGACATTCTATCATTTTCAGTTTCTTTGTATGAAACACATAGTTATGAATTAAAATGTCAACAATGACAGGAATAATTCGGTGACGAGACACTGCCCACAAGACGACCGCAAACATAGCAAAAATGCTCATAAAGAAAAAAGCGTAACATAAAAAAAAAATTAAATAAAATATGTAAATCTACGTATAGATAAATAAATGTCATAATATTTATCTGTGCGGAGTTATCTTTTACGCAGTTGTCTCGTGCGCAGTTGTAATGGGACCGATAATTCGACTGATTTTCATTTTCATAATTTCATTATTTTCTGATTAAGATCACTAGCTTTGTACACTTGCTAAAAATATATATAAAATTCTCGTTTTATGTTAGTAATTATGAATTTTAAATTTGATACTACTAATATTCAATTGCGAACGAAACTTATTTGCTGTTTGTACGATCCACGGCGCATGTCAGAACTCTGTAGAGCGCGCCTTTCTCTTTCCTGCACGAGTTTTTTTTATTGTTAAAACGAGATAGACAGAATCTCAGATGACGAGAAAGATGTGGGTATACTTTCAAAGGGAATCGAAGTATGATGAAATAAATTATCAAAAAGATAACAAAAGAATTGATATTAATAATTGTCGATGAAAATAAATAAAACTAGAACCACAGAAGACTACATACATCACTTAATAAAACATTGATAAACTGTTTGAAACAAAATATTTTATGGATTTCTACTATAATTATTGTTTACTATTATAGTCTATTATAAATATTATTATAGGAAAAAAGACGTAACCCACACTGACCAAATTTTACAGCAGACACCAAAACGTATATTCAATGATTTTGGGGCAAAGTCAAAATATTAAATTGATACAAATTGAAGTGTATGCAGACTAAAACTAGAGTTTTATTTACCCAATATGATTTTATTTTAATAATTTCTTTAAGAAAATCTAAAAAAATGATGTGGTGGAAGTAATTTTTCCTGGTCGCAAATTTGAAAGCAAAATTTATACACTAATTCGACATTTGTGGTTGTATACATTGTGATTATCTAAAAATAGCTATTTTGAAAAAACTGGCGGGTCAAATTCTTTTTTCTTTTTACAATCGTTATGTATATGGACAATTGTGAATTGTGAGATAATTATCATATAATATAAATTTGTTGGACGATAGGAAATAAAGATCAAATCTCGTTATAACGGAACTCGTGTGACCACCTTATTTGTTTCGTTATACTGAATACAAGGAAAAATATTTATAATATACAGTGCTAAACAACATAACTTTGTCGCCTGATAATGCCATTAATGGCGGAATATACTGAATGACTTACTGCGTGATAATCATTTCAAAACAAAAGATAGTAAGCGGTATTTGATGGACTGGCAGAAGATCGTAAGGAATTCAGCAGCCCAAGTCATAATTTATGCATTACGATCTTTTTCCGAAAATGGGTCGATGTGATTGCTAGTGTGTGCCTTTGCGCTCGTGAGAACACTGTCTATTTCGGGCAAAAGCCGGACCCTTCAAAGAGACAAATTGTCATCTCATTTTGACACAAATATTTCGTTATAATGAATTGTCTACTTCGTAAAATCAAAATTTTATTCTGTTCATATTCTATGAACTTTTGTCTAGGAAAACAAAAAATATTCGTTATACTGGAAGTTTCGTTACTTCGGTATTCGTTATAAAGAGATTTGATCTGTATTTCGTCATACAAACAATTAGTTATACCGAATATGGGTAAATTACTCGCTATTGCAAAAATTAACTTTGAAGGTTTCTCAGGGAAAAATGTGAAGAAAAGGTATATTCAATTGAATGTATGAAATACTGTATATTAAATACAGAAGAACGTCTCACATGTCACGAAATATTTCTTATGGTCCCAAGAACCTTAACATTTATTGTACAAAAAGATTTGTGTATTTAAATTCAGGTAGCATTGGCAAAGTAGTGAAAAGACAGTTAGTTATTGTAGATACTTTAAGCAGTATATATAATTAAATATATAATAGTATATTGTAAATATGAAACATTTCAAATATTTTAACTATACGCTTAATTTCATATAATCTGCATGTATTTTATAAAGTTGTGTTTGAATATTAAACTAAGACATAAGACATCTTACAATATGAAAGATAATTTAACCCTTACCACTTGACTGCCTCATCTATGGTGGCACGTCAAAAACGTAATTTTTAAAATATTTTTAGCAATTTTTACATTGCGATTTCAATCAAGTTAGA
>JAGVSQ010012399.1:0-11660 GCA_022683975.1 Rhyacophila evoluta
ACAGTGATCTCACATATGGAAGTTTACCAGTTTTAAATAATTTAGAATTTATAGTTTATATCAGATACACGTAAGATTACCCAAAATTAGTAGTTGTTCCGTTTTTAGGAAAAACTAATAGTCACACACAAATGATTCCGCATGCAAATTTCAATGTCTGTAGCTCGATTTAACAATCGCGTTGCAGTAGACGTGTAATATGATAAAATAGCCCATTTAAATAATTATTGTATAATTTATCAGTTATTTATTCGACAATTATGAATACCCGAGTGGCAGTGTGAATCATATTCCATTACAAGTTACAATTTTTTAAATAGCTTAACAATGTTGCCAATTATTATTTCGTTTTATACATTTGTTCCCAATAACTAACACATGTATGTCGTGCAACAAAAAAAAAAAGTTAGAGACGTCAAAGTGCATAATTTTGAACTCTGCACCTAGTTAATGATAAATTGGATTACTAATTATTTCGAGTCAAAATATCTAGTATTGCGAATAACTACTTAATATGTTTTTTTTTATACATTTTGGCAAATTATAGATACAGTTGTCCCATTGCCATATTGCAAAATTTAAATATTGTCGAATACAAACATAATAATGCAAAAAATATGTATTTTATTACATAGAAATTTATTGCAAATATATTTTTTCATTGCAATGACGAAACTGTCACATTTTTAGTAGCGACTTTTCGCTCAACGGTGACGTTGTAGACTTTAAAATATTCTCATCTATTTGACAACAGTATCATATTAACATCACTACACCTATAATTTGAAATAATTATTTAAAAAGCCTTCACTCCCGTCTGTCTTTTTAGCTTCAGGGGTGTTTTTCTTCTCTTCTTCTCTAGTTTTTGTTTCTCCAGTATCTTTCGTTATCTCCGGTCTAATAAAGACGAGTTTTTAAAATATTTGCACATCATCCATTCTTGAGAAATAACTTACCCAATAGACTCATTCTACGTAAATATGTGAGACAATTGGAGTGAGATCATTGTATAAAGCATACGGTTCGTTTTTGTTAGTTAAATGAACAATTTAATTCGAAATATAAAGTCATTGAATTATGCAAACAATGTGACTTCCGTGTTGTTTTCTTTTTAATGAATAATAACTTAGAAATTGCGCTCTGATTGTATGCATATGTTTTTATAAAATATTTTTACATAATGATGGGAAAACCAAAAAACTCGACGAGTTATATATTATTTTCAATATTTATATGAAATTATCTGGTCTATGTTTTTTTGAATTAATGTTTTATCGTTTTATACTTCCTCGTTTTATTACACATGGCTTGTTTGCATCAAATCATAAAGGAAAACCATTGCTTTAGGGCTGTCAAAGTTTTCCTCAATTTTTCGTGCAAGAAAGAAGATAAATAACGTGTTTTCTGGGATGTAAAATTAACAAGCAAAACTTTGAAGTGAAATTTTATACGAAATATATTATAAAATAATAATATAAATTTAAAATGTAGACTTACAATATGTTTAAATGGCATCCACACCATTTATACTCGTATATTCGAATATAGATGCTGACTTATTGGGTTTTAATTTTGTAACACTTGCCATTGTGTCATCCACTTTTGCAGTCGAAGGTTTTTCGTTTCCTTTATTCCACCTTTCTTTTTTTACAAGTGGTTTTAAGGGTTTTCGAGGAATATCTTTAACTTCTCGTGTCAAGTATCCAAAGGAAAGGTTCTCCATCTTCATTTTAAATCAAAAACGAAGCCATTTTGTTTCATCCATTTTCTTCAAAAAAAAAACAGGAAGATTTCAACATTTAATTGCAAAAAATCTTGACAAAAACATATTAAATAATGTGGCGATTACAAAAAAAACGAGTGCATAATCTTGTTCAATAATGCAAGCACACCGCTTAAAGAGCAGACACCTGTATTGACATTTATTATTAATCTACGTGTATTGTGATAATAATTCACGACTATAATGCAGATAAAAATGCTATTAATAATATTATACTATTTAGCTTTCAGAGATAAATAGTATACATGTCAAACAGGTACATTGGATTAAGAGCTCAATCCTGTATTGACGATAATTAATGTATTTTATCATATGAAACTATTTCGATGCACGGAACTGCGTCAATATATAATTAAAATATGATAATTGTATCCTCTATAGCGTAGAAGTAAGCGTGCGTGCCTCCCCACGCGGGCTCGATTCCAACATCTGTCGGATTTGTAAAAACCCGAAAATACAGAAATGGATGTCCATCAGGTTGAGCAATTTTCAGGTTGAGACATCTCTTCACATTGCAGATATTCATGTAGTCCACTTTCGGGGCGGATATCGCACTATGTAAATCCATATGCTCTACTTTCGGAGCGAAAATTGTTTAAAAGAAGTGTATAATTAATATTCTCGCATTATTATAGCGTATGTATTATGATTATCGATTTACAAGTATTAATGTAAATAATTATCGGCATAATAACATTGTCACTTTATTTTATTTGCTTGAATTTTTCCGTAGTTTGCATACTTTTTCACACTTGCATACCAGTGTAATACAATAATCACTAAAAATTGACGTTTTCCTTGACATACGACATTAACGCAATCGCGTATCATGTGAAAATACTATGATGACAACTTGTGATTTTTAAAATAAACTTAAATTAACAACTGTGATGTTTATTCATGAACTGGAATTGTTCGCAAACACTTGCTAATCTGATGACACTTTTTATTGTATTGTATGCATAATTAAATTGTAAATAATACATATTAATATTTTCATGTATTTACCTTTATAGCTCGCTTTATTTGTATACTACATACATACACCTAGACAATAATAACAAACTGTTTTCGCAAATTTCGCTGGTATTCTTCACCAATACATTCTGTAATGCTTCTAAATTCTGGTAGGAATCAGTTGGTATCGTATTGTAACAGTATAACGTAGACATTTATTCTAATTAATTAGTCACCTTGTGACATTATATTCTATACGTATATGATGTAGATATATTACGATACAACAATTATCCTGTTCTAAACATTTGACTAATTGAATTTTAAAATGGGAAATATAACAATGTGTTTCATTACACGTGCTTAATTCAAATTTAAATAATACCTTTGTTACACTAGAATTTGTTTTTCATTTTGTAGGCACTAATATTTAAGTCCTTTTATCTCAACTGTGTCACATGTGTTTGAATAGTATATTATCATTATTTGCCAACCTTTTAAACTCAATCTATTATACATACATGTTTTTATACGGCTAGAAATTATTTCAATCTTTAATATCTCTCTTGTAAGATACAAAATGTATCTCTATAAATCTATTTTTCTACTAAATGAAAATAAGCTGATTCATACCGAATGAAATATTGATCAAGGCTGGTTTCATTTGTTTATTTTAATAATTTATTGGCACAAGTATTAAGCGTAATTCCATACTGTGTAATCCGCTGAAATGGCACTAGTACGTTACCACTTAATTATTAAACGTTATCGAAAACAAATACAGGTAAGTTATGTATACAAAATATAATACAATATAACTGAAGTTCTCATCGATTATTTGAATTAATTTTGTCTATCTTGTAATATATTTATTTTATTTAATAGAACATAAATAATAATAAATAAGAGTTCACGGACTTCTGTACTACGTACGTATATATAAAAAACACGTAGCGTCTGCTATGGTTAAATATATTAAATTGAATAAGCGATTGGATGATAATTATTGTACAACAATTACTTTAACGATTAACGAGCTTAAAGATTTACAAATAGATAAGGCTTTACCATGTGAAAAATCACGTGCTTTTCTTTCAAATTGCTCTTGCTGAAAAAAAATATTACTGTGATATCAAATAACGTAATTTCCCATTTCACTTATCCAACCTGTTAAAATTTACAGTCCTTGTAAATTTTATGAGCTTTTTTTATCCTGTGCTGATTTTAATTGTTTTTTTCCGAAAATAAGTATGCTCATTTTGTGCAATGGCTCTTTTTAATATTACTAAAATTGAAGCAATTAGTAATTTTTCAGAAGTATTTTAATTTTTAAATAATATAACACCTCCAATTTTTAAATTAACTATTGTGAATAATACTAATTTGTATAAAAAAGATATATTTTTTTTTACTTTTTGAAATCATATAAAATTAAGAATAATCTATTTCAATCGATTAAAACAATTCCCATTCTGTTGAGCATACAATTCTCGTAAAAAATAATCTGTCAAGAGATCTTCACATTACGGAGTGGATCTCTTCAGTGGCGTAGCTACAAATTTAGCGTTATTGAGAAAGTAAATTTGTTCCGCCCCCTATATTTTCTCTTTTCTTTTGAGGTTTCGCTCTATCTTAAAAATTCAAATTTCGTACTTCCTACAAATTCTTGTGGTTTCTCATTGTTTTTTAGGTCTCACGCTATCTAGTTCGGCAATTTGTAATAAAGCATTTTAGAGGCCCAGAATTAGCCTATAGTTAAATCCGCCACTGCTCTTGCATATTCACTTTGCTTTATTTGCGCCCCCCTTGATTTGTGCGCTTGGAGCAACCTGCTCCAACTATTTCTCGATAGCTACACCACTGGATTTTTTCACACTGTGTAGATGCATATGCTCCTCATTACGATGTATTATAGTGTAGAATGTAATATGCATATGAAAATTCGTCGGCAAAGTTTTTATAGTTAGATAGTGTGGATTAGTTTTAAGTAATAAATAAAACAAGTATTATACGTATATTTAAATGAATTATATTCAAATGTTTGCGACTCTTGTCTCCACGGGGATCTCTAAATATAATGTATCAAATGTGCTTTTGTTGTCAGTTATCAATAATTCCCCCATGGGATGGAATGGTTTCTGTCGAGTGAGCTAATGAAAGATAAAATTATTTGCACTGAGCCTCTTCGTTATCATTATATTGCCAGTGGATTTTTTTCCATGACAACAGACCAGACGAGCAGTCTCCTTACACACACGAAAATGTATATGTACATTATTATTTATCACTATGACACAATCTCCAAGCCATAATTTACATAGTTTTGTATTTCCGATTTGTACTGCTATTTGTGCTGTAATGATAATCTATGCATATTTGAACGAACGATAAAGTTTTGAGATTGTAGACATACCACGTAAAGAAATTAAATGGTGCAATTATGTGACAATAATTTATTGAAATTTGAATTATTCCGCGAAAATTCAATTGAAGTATTTTTTTTTGTATGGAGACTAAACAAAAAAAGAACATCGTATGGCGTCTATTCACTTATATTTTTTTTTGTTTCAGGCAGGTATAAAAAAAAGCTTTACGAATCAATTTTTAAGATATTAAATCGGAAAAATAGCGTATTCATTTTTTATTTTCCTTCATTATAAAGGCTTGTTACACTTATTCACTATATTATATACTAAAATTCTATGCTAATACTTAAGATATTCCATATTTTCATATCGTCGTATTACTGGCAAAAGACGCTAAAGTGAAAAAGTGAGTTTTGAAATAATCGAGTTCTAATGTTTGAGTCTCTATTTTAAATACATTTTACGACAACTTCTTTAGCTTCATACATTAAACCTTAATTCAAACATTAAAACTCGATTATCTCTAAACTCACTTTTTCACTTTAACGTCTTTCGCCAGTAATACGACGATATATGGAAGTCTTCTAGAAAAAAGAATAGCGAGAAAAAACGAGAAAAAAAAACACTTATTTTCAATGTAATTTTTTTTTTATTATTTATAACATGTTTTATGAATTATTCACACCGAAAAAAATACATGGCCGATATAAAATTTAAAAAAATAGCGAATACGATAAAATAAAATTCCAATGATAATATTGCACATAGTAAAATTTTGTGGCATTTTTTTTCAAATATATTTAACTTTTAGCATACGGCTTGTATGTGTTTTTATTATTTGCATTCAATATATGGGAATACAAAAAGAATGAATATCTAAGACCATATGAGCCCTTGTTTATATCCACGCACCTGAAAATGTCGTTGCTTTTCGAGAAGTAAAGGTATTTCGAAATTGGTTTTTTCCTCCTTCAGTCGTCGCCTGCGTGAATTTTTGCTGATAATTTATTTTATTTCTTCGAGCATGAAGTTTTTCAGTCGTTCAAAGAAAGATTCGGTGGTAACATTTGTCACGAGAATGGGACTCATTTTTTTTAAATTAAATATTATAAACAATATTTCGTTTGTATCGATAAAAAATACCATATACATAATATTTTCTACAATTGTTTTAGTATGCATCAATAGACACTATATATTTTTAATATTAATAGACAAAATCAAATAGTATTTTTGGCATCCTCGAACTTAATTCTACTATTCCAAATTGGATCGTATCAAGAACTGATTCTTGCGTTGAAAATAAAGACCGGTATGTAAAAAAATGTACACTTAATATATGTTTATAAGGATTATGTTTCCTCGGTTGCCGAAAGGTAACCGCGCGCGCGTTGCATCCACTGAATGCAAGTTAGATTTTCACATCTAATTGATCTTTGAATAATCAAAAAATGCAGAACTAGAAACCAATTATCACAAAAAATATACTGTCTCTGCATTTCTTCACATAACGAAGACACAAATACTTCACTTTCGGAGCATTGTCACACTGTGTTATTCCGTATGCTCCACTTTCCAAGCGAACATAGTAAGAATAAATAATTATAATCTACCCTCATCGTGAATGAATTATATTTCGAGCCAAATAATACGTTATGTTGTTTTATGTGTGTGTATTACCGTTTCGGTTGTTTGTACCTTGTAACAAACAAATACAAGATATTTTATGTGAAAAATATTTTCCATTTAAAATTTGTATAAGCCTAAATTTTTTTTTGTCACGATATGTCAACAGTCTACCACGAAGTCATAGTTGAAAATATCATTATAAAAAACATACACCAAGGTGTTTTCTCTATCCAGCATACATATGCATTATTGTTAATGACACTAATCAAAATCTTATGCAACACTATAAAAAATAATGTCATGCAAATTTTAACTTGTTTTTCTATTACTCCCTGGCCTTCTTGTTTATATAACATAATATTATTAAATGTAAAGACATAATATTATTTATTTAGTACCCACTTCCTATTTTGTCATATTAAGTGAAAGAATGATAACAATACTGATTTTCATCGGAAAATTCTGGTTAATATCTAATTGTACATATTGATGACGTCAATATCGTATTAAAAAAATTCAATAAATCGCTGCTCTTAGGCAGATAGCATTTGACTTCATTGGTTTAATGTCATGTTTGGACATTGTTTTTAATCATTTCAAAATTTACAGTAGATTATTTATTATTTTCACCGTCGACTGGTGGTTAGAGCATACCTGTTTTAACACATATGTGTAAATCTTTAAAATAGTATCGCATTTAATAAAAAATTACTTCATATACCATACAATACATATTTTATGGTAAAAAAAAGAAAATTATCCATAGTCATTGACTACTTTAATTGTCACACAGTCGTCAACCTCACACGTGTCAAAAACTTATTTTTTCAGGAAAAGCTAACGAATAATTTTTGAGACTGTCCACAAATAAAATTTTTAATAATACAACTAAGTCAATAGCTCCTATGTAGATCTGAAATAGTTGAGAATTATTTGAAAATGACATTTCGTAAATGACGATATATTCTTACACATTGGAGGCTTTTTTCAATTAGTAGAAGAGTTTTTTTTCGTAAAATCCGATCTCATAGGAGGCATTTTGTCGTTGACGATGATATTTTTATTTAATTTTATCATCGAAAATAAATGCTTTTTAATGTTGATATAAGAAATGAGAAATTTAATGTAATAATAGTGATAATAGAAGTATTTAATGCATATCCTGTATTGTTTTACTGTGTGATATACAAGCCGTTGTTATTCTATTATGACTTATACATATTCCAGTTCACATTTTTGTTGATTAACTATTTCAATATACTACTATGTGTTTAAATACTATTCAAATATATTAAGCTTATATTGTAGATTTAATGGTATGGAAATTTTTTATCTCAGTTAAATATCATTTTATTTTAAGGACGTGCTGCAAACACTGTACACTTTCATCATTAAAGTATAAGCAGTGACACGTACTTTGTCTGAGTGGAATTTAACTGTATCGCACCTGTGCATATCGATCTATCTCAATACCACTCACCCCACATTCTTACCCCGGTGTGTCCATCCCCCTCATTTCCCACTCCCTCGTGCCCGGTTGTAAGCGGAACCTTGAAATATGCCACGGCCGTGTCCTACCGCATCCTTGACATGCAAAATAATGCCGCCTTAATACGACATATCCATTGACGTCATAGCCCTTTTAAGGTATTTTAATATATACCTGCTCCATATATCAATATTGCTACGTGATATATATCTTTCCATCAAAAAATCCTTGTAATAAAATCATCAAAATATATCTCATAAACAGCCCTTTAAAATAAATGATAGTCTGTAATATATCAAAGTATTCAATTTTAATTTAATTATTCTGAAAATTAATATGTAATTTATACATGATGACTTACGAGAAACTCGTAAACTCTTTTTATAAGAATTTTGATTTAAATAAAACTCGATATATTTTATGATGTAAATAATGGTTAAAAACCCACTGTATTTAAAAAATTACAGTTCTCTTTGAATATGTTATAAAGAAAAATAGAAGATCTGAGAAGTGAAGAATAAACATTGGTATTGCTTCATTAGTAGATCGACTGAAATCAAAGTTGTTTGACCATCAAAAACGATTCCTTTCTAGTTTTTGTACAGTATGTTTTGCCATAACATGAATATAAATATTAAACTGTAGCCTGTTTACTAACGCAGAAATTACACTTAAAATTTTACTACATTATTCAAATCAAAAACATATAAATGTCAACTTGAAGCAAGTTTAAATATATGTATAAATATACTTTTCCCGGTGTAGCTTTTTATTTAAGAAGTTTACTATTTACCAAATACTTATATTTATTCTCTCCGCGGAGAATAAATATTCATCAACTTTCTCTTAAAATTCACTACAATGCTGAATAAATATTTTTTTATTTCACTGCGATGCTTGCGTAACATTACTTTTTAAACGTTAAATTTTGAAGGCGTTCTATTGTTTAACGTAATATATATTCATTGAAGATAACTCCTCGGCTTTGTTTTCATACTGAAACTTTCACGGTAATAATTTTACTTTTGTACACGAGTTCCGATGAAGTTTTTCTAGTGCCGGATGTTCCAAGCTAATTCATTCGTAAATATTTAATTTACGTATAAATTACTCGAATTAAAAGTAACATTTGCACGATGCACAGCTGTTTGAACAATCGAAGTATTCAACACTCAATCATATTAATTGCTTATTTATATAAATTATGCGTTTTTTTTATTTTAATTAAATTAATAATACGGTTCCGTAAATAATTCGTAATTATATCAACGAGTTCTAACAAACAATTTTGAACACTACAAAAATGATTTTTCTAAAGGAAAAACCTTTTTGTGTGCTTAACATTGTAGATATATTTAACTTCAAGTACACGTGAGCTTAATAATTATGTATTATTAAACATATTTATAGCGTATACTTGATATTATCAATGGTAATCTCATTGTAATAACAACATGGTGAAAATAGTGCACAACCTAGCCGCAATATAAGCCAAACTGGCCAGTCTCTGTATTGGAAATTGATTGTACTCAGATCGATTCATTTTTTTTGATCTCATTATCTTGGCAAATTTATCTGATATAATGATGATGGATAAAACCGATTATTTACAATGGATGAATAAAAAACACTATAAAAAATTAACACTTAGAGCGCTATCGGGGAAACCCAAAAAATACGGCACTAAAAAAAGCAGTGTAGAGAGAGCATCGTAACAGAACTTGTATTAGCATTGTAATAACCCATAAAATGATTAAAAGTATAGGTGTTGTGGATTTTATTTGAGTATGATGCTATTCGTCATCAGATTCTAAGAATAATTATTGCACTAAAAAAAATGTAAAAATAAATAAATAATATATGCTTTAAAAATTGAACCACTTCAAAGAATTCGGGACGGATTTCCTATTTTTGAACTTAAAATTATATTGATACTAAGTAAAGAATTGCTGAACGTTGTATTTTATCTTTTTAACGATATATAAAATATATATTTTTATAAAACAGATAAGATATTAAAAAATAGAATTTGAATTTTTATCAACAAAGATCGTATTATATCTCGGTTGGTGGTACAATAAAATTCATTACTTTAATAGAAACTTGAGGGTAGATTTAGCAAACTATAGACTCAATATTAATTTGAACCCTTGAAAGGGTTATTTGAGTTTCACGAGGACGAATTCCGGAGTAGTTTTATTATCTTGAAACATTACCAATTCCTCATTCATCTAAATTATTTCTGGCACCGGTGGATATTAAATCAATACGTGTAGTAATCTGTATAATGATATCCTAAATCTTAGAATGTGTATTTAAAATGATATTCTTGTGCTTTTAAGCTCCAATATGATTGCATAATATTGTTGGTAATAACATTATCCACTGGCATCGATTCACTGTTAGACAAAATCCTCTCCCAACTCTCTACAATCTACAGTATTTATATCTCTTCATTGCCACCGACAAACCTTCAAAGAGTTTGTACATCCTGTTGCTGCAATATTCAGGATTGTATTATTACGGTAGATATCGACAGTAGAAAGATTGTATTTTTCGGTTTAAATAAAATGTTAACTAAAAGGAATACTTAAAATTTAAATAAGATTTTGTTATATAACAAATGTTTTTTTTTATATTTTTATCAATGAAGCTTTCAATAAGATTCTAACTCAATCTCAATAAGTATAATACACATTCAATGATGTTGAGACGCTATAATATTGCAATTAATAACAATGCCATAAATAAAAGATTTTCTATTAATCTGATATATTCGAAGCGATTATAAAACAAAAAAAATGCATAAATATAAGTTTCTATAAAAATCTGCAATTAGCAGGTGGGCCCATAGTATCGTAAATCGGTATACGAAACTAAAAATAATACCTCGGCCTATAGAAACTCGACGCGCCGATTTCGTAAAAACTAATTGATAAAAGCTGTATTTCGAGTCTTCTCCTTGACCTGCTTTTTTGAATGGGTTGAAACAAGTGCGCCCACTATTAAAAACATAAAAATCTATTCGCGTCCATTCGACTTCCTCATTATCCCCCGTGAATTGGAAAACTCGTATTCGGCTTAGACATGAGTCGATGAGGGAGGGTTGGTGACTGCGGTCGCCTTCTTTCATTGCCCCGCCCCACCCTCTTTCTGTTCTTTGTAGGCCTACGTGGCCGGCAGCATGCGCCGCGACGCTCGCGACACAACAATGAAAATCGACGCCGCTTGTTTCAGCTGAGCCATACTCAGAGCTTTGTGCACATGTTAGCTTAGTAGTAGTGACGCCCCTTATTCAATTAATTAACAGTTTTAGTATTAACAAGTTATATAAAAATAAAATACACGTATAAACGTCTACTTCCTGGTAGATACTTTTATAAAAGTGCCCACCATCCACCCGCCCCGTCCTCACACCTGGTCTTAATCAGGCGTA
>JAGVSQ010012400.1:0-11658 GCA_022683975.1 Rhyacophila evoluta
ATCTGAAAATTCAGAACTTGATGCCCATTTGGTTGAGCCAAAAATTTTTCGTTGCACGATTGCATGTTTTTCGCGCCGTCAAAGTGGATCAACGAGCTAGAGAGGGACAGATATGCGTATTGACTATCACTGTCGCTGCGGGCAGTGTGCGGGTGCGGGCCGAGCAATACATTAAATAATCTTAAAGTGTCCATCACATATATATGCATATATTTTCATTATAATATATTTTTTATTGTGAGTAGTAGTATTCAAAACAATGTCCTTTGTGTTTTAATTTTCTTTTCTGATTACATACTGTCGATATTATCCCCTGCGACATAAATTATAATGTAGCATAGTAGCATTGTATAATGACACATTGGCAATGCTTTTATCGCATACATTATTGCAATAATGATATTGATTTATTCATAAATTGCATTGAAATTATTATTCCAATATACATGCACAGTAACATAAATCATGACAGTGTGGGAGCAGATTTAAGCACCGTTCGACAACCAAGACACCACATCTGGCAACAATCGATTTTATCTAACCTAAAAGACCAAGTCATTGGGTGTACTTAGGTAATATTATCTATGGGTACATTTATGATGTCATAGAAATTTTAATCAGCTCTCTTAATAATTTAAACGCTATTTGTTGTTTTACCAGTCGATATAACACAAATATTTCAATAGATATATTAAATATGTAAACATTACACGGAGGATATGCATGGTACTGATGAATGTTTTTAGAATTCAGCCACCACGTCCTTAGACCTAATCACAAGTACTCAGAGATCTAGTATATATTTATTGAGGGAAATGTCCTGAGAATATCGCATTAACAAGTTCATTTGATAAAGACTCCGCATATTGAGCTTTGAAAACAGATGTTTGCATCGAATAGTGGATGTGAGGTGGTTTGGCTTTCTGGAGAGGTCGGATATGAGAGAATATACGGGGCATCCGCCTGTCACATTAAAAGTCAGGTGGTGACACGGAAACATGTTATTAACGCGTATTACTGAAAATCTGAATTCCGTCTGTCCCTGCATCTGACCGGTGGGATTCCAGCGTCCTAGAAGACCGTCGAGTACTATTTAAAAGATGGACTTAAACAGAATGAAGAGATTCTGACATGACCTGGGAGGATGCAAAGCGATTAGCAGGTTACAGAGTCACGGAGGTACCACGTAGCGGCCACATACTCCACATATGGAGTATATATGACAGAAAAATAAAAATAAAATATCTAACAATCAATCATTATATAAATTATCTCATAATATATACATTATGTACGTTGAGAAAATCTATTTCGTTGGCTGTGGTAAAAAATAATGGTAATTTTCCCGTAAGTCTATAAAATGTTAATTTATAATAGCACGATGATATAATAATCATCAATTCTCATGTAGTACTTCATCATACAATTTTTTAGATCTAATAGTGTTTTATTACCAATCAGAACATAATTACTTTTGACAAATAACCATAATTTATAAATCGATTATATCGATATTTAATATTCTTATTAAACATTCATTTTTTTTTAATCGTTCATTCGTAATCATTTTTTGCATTTTTCTTATTGAATACACATTAATCAAACTTCATGAAAATATTATAATGAGCTCATAACTCATTAATGTTCGTAATCACAAAAAATGCACGCGCCAAGAGCTACTTTTGTAACATGTGGATTGTAAAGCGAATAATATATTATTTCCATACAATTAATCATTCCCTTTTGCATTGCGATAATACTTGCTTTTCAATAAGTTCTTATAGATCCTAGAAATAGTTTGAGTCAGTGGTTCTCAACTTTAAAATTCTTTATGTGAAAAATCGTTGATAACATTCGCATATGATATGAAACGTTAATTTTACTTATATTTTCTCAAAACTCACTTTTTCACATTAACGTATTTTCCCAGTAATACGACGATGTAGAGTTTTTTAAAGCTAGATTTTAGTTAAATGTATTAATGCTACCAGAACTGTGCTGTTTAATTTGTGAGTTACTATCACTGAAAACGCCAAAAGAACTAGACACTAATCGATTTAGAACGAATGACACTAATTCTTCTCTGTCACCAATGATATAGTAGTATTAAATTGTATGCGAGTGTAACCTTTTCCATTGAGTGTGTGTCCCTGCTTGAATTTGGTATTATAAACAATTGTATTTTTTTTTCAATTTTACTCTGTTATACAAACCACGTAAACAAATTTTGCAAACGTATACAATAACGTATACGTATACAAGCCTCGCCACAAAAATGTTTGCTTCCAATAATATTGTGAAATACAGCGTATTTAGTGTATAAATATAATATCTATAAAAGAAAAAACGTATCGCAATGCGTACATTGTAATCTTAGATTTGCTATTTTAATTGGCATTATCTTTTATTTCGTTTTCTATTAAAATGTGAAAACCATACGCACGTAAGAAATCTAATTAAATTTCGAATACAAGTAACAATTTTATATTATGTTTTATTTTACACTTTCAGTATATTTTGTTCGGAAAAAAATAATCACTTAAGGGGAAAGATTAAATTCCAATTGCTTCTAATTTCTCATATTCATTATTTTTAAACTCTCACCTCCTCTAAACTAATTATTCGGATTCACTAAATTTTGCTCTTGGATGGTCCTCTGTATTTTCCAATTAACACAACATATACGCGATTTAAGTCTGACGAAACATGTGTCAAATAATATTACTCACAACTTTGATCAATATAAATTAATTGTTGGGATTGAATTATTGTCTGATTTGTCTGTCTAATTAGTCATCGCGATAATTTATAAAATATTTATAAAGCGATAAAGCAAGATACATAATATTGTTCTCCACGCTTCAAGAGCCAGTGGACTTTATTACATTGGTGATCACGTACAAGGGGTTTGGCTAAAAATGCCTAAACGTGGTGTGAGGTCCACGCTTTCAAAATATTTCATTTTTATTCACTCATTGTTTTTAGATAACGATCTGCCATTCATTATACATTTATCACGCGTGATGATGACATAATATTGTATAGAAAGAAATATTCACTACATTTCGTTTCATGTGCATAAAACAAAAGATGTCAAATTCTTTCGATATGGAAGAAAAAATTTCAGCAAGTTCAGTTACTCTCACGACTCGTACATTACGCTCTTGGAGAACTAACCGTTAACAAAGTATGAGTTAAGCCACAGCTTTTTCAAAATTTTCTGGAAATTTTGTGGGTTTTTAATACATGTTGACATCAATTATTAGAATACATATATAACACATACTACTTAATCCATTATCTAGTAGTTAAATGCATTATATTTTTAAAACGCTAGTAACTTTAATATTGCAAGTCAACATTCACCAATTTTTAAATTATTTAATATTGTCATGTACATAATGAAACAATTTCAATACAAAGGGCTACATTATTAAAACTCAAGATATATCAAATTGTAATGGAAAAATATTTTCTGTTCAACTCTCTGTTCTTATAATTTTAACTCTTACATTTTTTTTGTTTATTTGTCACAATTGAAAATCTAATTGCATTTATGATTTTTGATGATTCAATATACAATTTAATGATTTTAGATTTTAGATTTTATATAAGCACATATATAAGGAAGGATTCAGTCGAAAATCATGGTGATTGATTTTTCGATGTAGAAGATGTTGTTTTTCGAAGGATTATTGATATACAAGTAATGTCATACGATCTTTTACTTGTAGGCAACAATAATATATGAACACATTACTTCTGGAATCTGATTGCTTAGTAATAAATAAAAGCAATTTCTGTTCGATTCCTTCTCACACCATACATTATAAGCACTTGATATAAAATTAGCATTTCAATTGCTTTCCGATCATAGTAACTCGCCGTAGCTTTTTTATTATTTATTTTTATGTATCACTCTTCTTTGAGTAAGATGTCCTATTCCTTTATTATAAAACGAATAATTAATTCTACTTTTTAAACTTTGAAAACTTCTTTCTATCTATGTTTATAACTGTTACCAGATGTTAGCGTTTGTGACATATTTTTTTTTTATTTCAATACCATTTTCAATGTATCGCTTATCACATTGCTTTCATACCTGCCTGGGAACGAATATCTAGTAACAGTAGTTCTGTCTCAACACTGGCAGTAGCTACTGCCGAACCGTATACCGAACGCCACGTGACTCAGTAATAATGGTTATTTATTGAAGTAAAATTTAAACAGCATTTAATATCTCAAAATTTAAATAATCAAAAAATTGTTTTCGTACGTGTATTGTGTAGTTACATTAATTAAAAACTCCACTACACCATATATATTAAATAGTCTGAATTTTTTTTTATATTTTATTTAATTATATTTACTCGACTATGAAAGTGAATCTGTCTCACTTTAACTAATCACAAAAATACATATGTATATTTAACTGGTAACAATTATTTCCATAGAAATGGATAAATCTTGAATAGTTTAATTAAAATTCGATAGTATTAATTCAACAGATATCATATATGAAACACTATACTTCTTAGGCAGAGATGCATTAGTTGTGATTATTAATAACCATATTAGTTTGGTCCAGGGGCACCCCTCTACTCCGCCCCCACCCCCCGCGCCAGAAATAAAACCCGCAGTTTGTCATGTTGGCAGGGTATCATTATCATGTGTGTGCACTGTAATTAAAACTAAGAATCCTTGTGAGCATTTATTAAGTCCTGGTATTTTCGTTCACTGCATGCCTAATGGTACAGCACACGCATCTAAAAAAGCGTCTATATCTTACTAATTTGCTTATTTTTCAATTAAAAATTAAAAATATATTCGTATGTCTACAAAATAAAATGATAAATACTTCTCTAGTCTACTAGTCTAAAGAATCAAGTTTTTTATTTATACCATATCCGCTGCGGAAGTGGTGCATAATTAGTATATGGATCTCCACATTGTCCAAACTCATATTTTTACAATAATTGATTGATAGCTAAATGCTCAACCCATTTGTGAATCCAGCCCTGCATCTTTGGATATTTTAAAATCTAGGAGCTGTGAAATCAAACTCGCAATCTTCGGCTTCGCAGGGTAACCTCTCGGCTACTCTTAAGTCATTAGCTATTTATATTTACTAAAATAATTGCCTGAATTTTGTAAATTAATGTCTGTTTCACATTACGATGTCAATCAAAAGATGTTTTAACTAAGCTATCTTGAATATTTACGACTGACTTTCGAACCCATCTTTTAATTTATAGCTTTTCACTGTTTATGTCAATGAGTGTCTGGAAGTCGAGGTGACAAATTTAAAAACAGACTTTTATAATAAATCGACGCTCTGGTTACAAACTTCTGAAAATAAACAGACGGAAACATCAAACCGAAAAGTTTTCTATCACCGCTTTCATTTCATTTGCAGAGCCTAAAATTATATTTTAATTCTACTTAAATTTAGTAAGTGTTTGTCTTAAATTGTGCATTCTGTTTAAAGATGCGTTATTATGTAACGCAAGATTTTTTATTATATTTTTATCCAAATTAACAACTTTAAGGGCCTTCGTATAGCATTTATTTGTATACCCTCAAAGCCATACTCCTTTTACTATTCAGTTACAAAACAGCAATTTCTTCGTTTTAAAATTATCATAATCGAAATTCGTCATGCTTAAAAAATATTTAAGTAAATTGTATTTTTTGATAATTCTTTAATTGATGAGTTTATTTCTCTTTTTACAGTTTACACAGATCAGCCCGTATCATCGGCCTCGCCACCAACGCGCGACAAGATCAACAGCGAAGACAAAGCTCGCTCGAGAAGAGGCGCCGCGAGGGAGAGACGTCGCGCTGCCTGGGACGCCGCGGCGGTACAAGACGGTGAGCTTTTATATTTCATTATGTATTCTGTTATTTATTTCAATCGGTTTTAGTTTATTTTTCTTCATATAATAAAATAGTAAAATAACTTAATAGTATCGTTTTAATTTTATTATATAATCAATCGACAAGCATTTTGAATCAAATATTTCAAAGACAAAACTACATGAATTATAGCATCGGTTATTTATCTAAACAATTTCAATGAATAGTTTTCGCTTTAAAATATCCTTAATTTAGCAGATTAATACAAAATATTTTCTTTACCATACCATTCAATTTGACGAATCAGTTGCGGTTGGAATTCCGGAGTCACATTTTTGTTATAACCATATGTATATCGTATTTTTAATGTATTGAACTTATAATTTTTAATGTCACAACATGTATAAAATAAATTAATACATAAAGATGTTTGAAATTAAAAGATTTAATTGAATACAATTAAATAGATTAAAGTTATAATAAGTTTTAATCATTAAACGATTGTACTGATAATCAATTCTCGTAAAAAACAATCTGTCTTGGTAAGTCTGCACTGTGAAGATCCATACGCTACACATTTGAAGCGGATATTGTATAAACAGACATACTTTGTTAATACAAAGTTACAAGATAGATTTCTTGTTATTGTTTTTTATATAAAAATTAATTACAGTAATTTTAAACATTATCCATATAGTTAAATGTGACACATCATATCAAGGTATTCTGTATTGTATTGAAAACCAATTTGTTATAAAACTGTCGTTGTTTCGTCTAATATTCACGTGTTTGCATAATCCTAAACACAAATTGCTTCCTAATACGTGAAATGAAATATTATTTCTCGTGTTAAAAAAATGTAAATGTCAATCAATTTACTAATAATCAAGTAAAATAAATTATCCATACAGTCCCAATGTAATTTAACCAGAAAGTTTATAGCAAAATTGAATGAGGTTAATAAAATCAAACAATGGAAATTTTCTTATTGTCGACATCTGCAAAGTTCTATTAAACTGTCCCTTAACATTTAAAAAATGTAACTTTCTCTCATCTAGTTGTAATAATATATGGTAATCGTTGATCTTGAATATTATAATTTCTTCTTGTTTCTATTTAAACAATGCTCTTTGAGAATGACAATAAGTTTTAATGCATTATTTATAATATATGTAAGTTGTTATATTACACACGATATTCCATTGAGTGCATGTACAAACGAGTTGTTATATATATTTTAAAGACAGCATCAAATCACTTTTATTTACTATTGTACTTTCGACTCTAGCTTTCACTGTCGTTCATAATGTAAATTTTATTATTTATTTAAATGGGTTGTATAAAGTGAAATTTTCTACCACTATAAAACAGAATATCATATGAGTATTCTGTTGATAGTATTCAAAATATATAATAGTATGTTAACTGCTGATATACAGGGTAACTGGCACATGTCTTAACTAATATGAAACTCGAGAAAGTTGAAGTTGTTGCGAATTAGGCTACTCATATTGCACAGTTTTTATTCTATTTTTATATCAACGTAATATCATCATCGACCACTCTTACATAAAAGCCTTCCCATGTCTGTTATTCGTGTTGGTCCCAAAGATTGAACCGTTACATATTCCCGCAGTAATTTACTGTATCGTCAATTATGTAGCACGAATGTAAAACATAAGCTGTACGAAAACTTATATTGTTTTTAAATGATCCGTAATTATCTACTAGGTGTAAGTTTAATCTACCGGCTATCCGTCTTTGTATTGTTAAACTTTAAAGGACATTAAACGTTTGGATTTGAATGTTCAAACTCCTGGTGCCACCATATTTCACTAAATTTCGACTACTGTTGTGATAACACTTATTGAATAAAGCCTTTATTAAATTATCTCCTAAACAACATCCATTTTGCATTTTTCCTTATGGTTTTCCAACCTTTTTTATTTCATTTCTTTCCAACTTGTATACACTTAAGTACGTAATAAGTGACATTTCCGTAGTATAAAATATGATATGAAACTTTTCGATATCAGACCCCGAGATACGCTTGATTAAGAGTAGGTCTACGTGCATGGTACATGAATGATACGCACATTTAGTAGATTTTTCAAAATACAGGTACGTGTTGAAATTTATGAAATATATTCCTATAACCATCAGCGCCCCAGTATATAAAGAAATTATAACGGATATATTATACTTATCGTTATTTAAAACGTGTAAAGTCATGTAAAACTTCTAAACCTACCATAAAACCAAGGTTTCATATATGTAATGGTGCCTAATGGCGTGTTGAAAGTTGCATACATTCAAGTACACGCAATATCTGCTTTTTATTGACGCGTTATAAACTATATTTACTTTCTTCTTTATATCACACCGGCCATGTTTAGAAAATCTTTGACACAAGTTATAATGTCATTTATTAATAAAAATTGACGGTGTCAAAAACCTCATATAGCATGCATGCATTACCCATCCCAATATCTTCTTCTCTGTCAGATCTATTGTACAATTATTTTCTCTCGTCTCTTGTAAATTGACTGAATACCTACATCTGGAAGATATTAAAAGGCGAAACCTGGGTTCCAAATTACATCCCATCTGGATATTTACAAACATCAAATATATTTACTTATGAATCCATAATTTTATATTTCTTTTATTGATAGATCTTTTTCACGAGAATAGTTGTCAACGAAACACAAATAGTAAAATAAGTTGCACCTTATAAATGAGGACATACGGTATGTGACATTATCGATAAATTTATATGGCCAGTTAATATTTATTTTTAATTTATTAAAAAAAAACTAAATATTTTTTATTATCGTATATCTTGATGACATAATTACTAATATACATTAAATTTTGCTTCGAAAGACCGTTTACTGCAAGCGCATTTTCACATTTCAAAATACCTTTCTTTTTCTTAAATGCAATTTTATTCGACGACCGCAAACATAAAACATTTCTTGTATTATATACGTATTCAAATTTCTCTTTAATTCACGACCTAAATGGAAAATTCAAATCACTTGTACATTCGTAGAAATTCACTTTTCTCGCATTGTGATTTTTATAAGAAATTCCTATACTGGGTAGCTTTGTCATAAATTCTGTTGATTAATTGAGCATTAATTGATGTTACTTTGTACAATTTAAAATAATTTAAATAATGATGCATCTGATAACTTTTAAACGACTGAATATGAAATAGTCGAAACTACTTCATAAATTTTTATAACTAATTATAAATATTAATTTTAATTTCCATTAAGACATCTTCTATCACGTATTTATTAGCATTTTATTATTAAATCCCGTTTAATATTTGGTTTTAAATACCTATAATTCAAAATAAGATACATGTTTTACGCTAGAAGATAATAATATACGGTATAATCCATTTTATTTTATTGGAACTGTAGGATAATTGGATAATCGAATTGTCGGATAGTCGAGATTCTAAAACAAGATAAAATATTAGTAAACAAACTGTATTTTATTTTACTTCTAGCGCCAACAATGCCTCCAAATCCATTATGTTTTTTTATATACTGTTGTCTTATCTTGGTTTCGGTCGGATAATCGATAGTCAGAATAAAGGAACTGTTCTGGACATTATATATTTTTTTACATTAGCAGTATTATTTATGGATGTGTTAAACGTGTAATAATTTGTGATGAATTCAAAATATTCAATTAAATTTTTGTATGTATGTATAAAATTGTATATTTTAGTATGGTGACGCCACTGAAACAAGATATCCTTTAAAATTACCCGCACAATTAAATATCTCTTCAATTTGCATGTGATGTAAATAATTACAAAATACGAAGCGATTTTGTTAGATGAGAAATCGTAGGAATTTGTTATGGCCGTCGCGCGGTGTTGTGGATAATGGCCCTGCGTAAACGCGAAACAATTAATTGAACTTGTTATCGATATCTTGGAGAAAATCTCGAGAAACCGAGACTGCAAATCTCACGCATGCCCCTATCTACACAATCATTTATAACACAATATAAAATAAACGGATCTTATACTTTTTGCTATTTATATGTGTAATCGAACTTTGGGATATGGAGCACGTTTATACTGAAATCAAGTCTGCAATGAGCTCTAAACCTAAATTACTTAACTTACTTATTTTTATAGAACCAATTATGATAAAAATGATCTACTTTTAAAGTAACATAAAAATAAATAATTTACGTGGATTCTAAGATATTTATATTTTATCTATTGTGTATTATTCCGATTAATATATATGTATCTACAGTCTTACATTTATATTATCCAAAGTATTTTAGAAAATTGAGACAATTATCTGCATATTATGAATATATATTGAAAACAATTGTGTTGGTCTCTTGGTCGTTAAATTGAAATTCATTTTTGTCATTCTACTTTTTTAAAGTAAGCAATGTTTCTTCAATAGTAAAGAAATTGATATTCTCGGTTAATCTAATATATAGTCGTAAATCTATAGTTGGAGCGTCGATTATCTGACCCAAATGGATTTAATGTAGTGGCCGGATAATCAAAATGATGGATAATCGGAAAATTGCTTGAAGCGCGTAACCAGTTTTATTATTTGCCTCAATCATAATCGGATATTGGTGACAATTTCATCATCCTCAACGTTTTTGTGCCGTTTTACTACTGGCTCGACATTACAATCATTGTATAAAATTTATATTATTGTAATAATGTAGTCTGCCAGTTAGACGTTACGAATTTAAGTTAGACCTCTTTTTGAAATAGTGATACTTATATAGGTAATTTAACCCTACATATTATTCCCATATTATAATTCAATAAATATATATGAACATTTAGTTCATCCATTCCGTCATATGTTCCTTCGTTTTTGATGTTTTTCACATAGACATTCTTGAAAACTCGTCTTCCACATGCTGTTATCCAAATATGACTATTACGCAACTTTTCATCTGTAAAATTTGCTTTAAGAAGTTTGTATGTTCTATTGAGCCTTAAAATAAAGTTTTACGAATTCGTTTAAATCTCAACACGCCGATATTTTATATTCTTTAGTTTAGCTTTTTAATTTTTGGCTTTCTATATTTCTCAATGCATATCTGTGGTATGTATATCTTGATAACATTATACGCTCCTTGTATGTAATCGAATGAAATATTCTCAGAAACTCATTTCTATAATTCAATACATTTATTTGAAGAGAAATATGTATGTCAACGCCTTGTCTCTTTACAAGAATGCATAATACGATGTTAGAAAAAACGCTGTATTTCAGCTTGGAGTAGATCGCCATTCAACGTCGGGCCGCATTCTCCCATAATGATTGCAATGATTTCCATCTTTCGTAATTGCACCGAGAGCAAATATAATTCATATAAGCCAGTGATAGGGAACCATCTTTTTAATATGTATATTTATATATATTATGTCCGCTCGAAAGTGGATTATACGGAACTCCGCCGCGACATGCCTTAACAGTTTCTTTTCGCATGAATTGGTTGTCCACAAACTGCTTAAACCATTCCTTGCGTCTTTAGATTTTTTAAACATCTGGCAGCTGTGAGAATCTACCACGCAATCTTCGTCCCATAAGCGCGCACGCTAATCTCTCGGCTATAGAGGAGACTTATAACTAATAATATTTATCATGAATTTCTGGTAATTAATATTATAGACAATGCGCTTATAATATAGCCTAAAATATAGACATGTCCAGGTGATATGTGTTTATCCGATTTTTATGCAACTGCGGGATGGTCGGATAATTGGAACAACGAATTCTTCTGTACGAG
>JAGVSQ010012402.1:0-11656 GCA_022683975.1 Rhyacophila evoluta
TCATGGGTTTGATGTAGATACTGGAATTAAGCTATTACATATTAATACAGGGGATTTCGGAGATCAATCGAGCAAAGCTATTGAAACCTCCATTATTGAATGATCAGCTAATGCTCCCCAATAGTCCATTGCTATATCCAACCACTTGTTAGTAAACTTATGTATAACAAGTTGTTTTATAATTGTATAAAAGTATCGCCATACTTCCTAATTCCTGAAATTGCAGATGGAAAAAGGTTGGTGGAAGAAAAGATAGTATGGAAGAAGAAGCAACAAACTCAAGACACACCCATCAGTTACAAGATCTATCTCGACAATCTGATAATAAAGAGTAATTGTATTTATTAGAAGATAAACTATATTTATAACAAAAATTTTAGTTATTTTGGTAAGTTGAAAACAACAATATGATTCAAAAATTCAAACAAAATTTGATCCTTTTCTTGAATCTATAAATAATAATAATGATAAAAAACCCTTTCACGCGTATTTTCCCGTTATATCGAGGTTCTGCTGTAAACGTGTTTTAATTTTTTTTCTACCACGTTCGCTCCCAACATGAAGCATGTGGATCTACACAGTTTGAAGATATCCACTCCAAAAGAAGAGTATATGAATCTTCCTAATGTGAAGATGTCTTGTCAGATTAATTTTTACGAGAATTGTTTGTCAGACAATCACTCAACCTAATGAGCATCCAAACCTGGATTTTCGGATTTTTTTAAATTCGACAGATGAGGAATCGAGCCCGCGTTCCCCGGATCGCTAGGCGATCACGCTACCGGGGAGACCTGGTTTTAATTACGCAACTATAATAGTTACCATACATGCAACTAATGAACAAAATACTGATGGATTTATTTATTTTTTGCATAAAAAGGCACCCATTACATCCAGGCGCCATTGTGCGGTGCACAAATTGCACGCTAGCTCAACGCGGGCCTGGTTATAATATTTTAAAAAAATGTTAAAAGAGTACTCACTTGAACTGTCCTCTCCCAATCTGTGTACTCGTTCACAACGGTGAAAAATATTTCACTCAGATGGTATGTGTAGGCGTTTCTGACGTAAGTCCTATGAAAAATAAAAAACAATAAATTACATGAAGTTATATAATCAAATTTAAATTTAAATTTAAATTCAAAACAAATAATTACCTTTTTTTGAAGGCATGCTATGCACCACAATAGTATGATGCTCAATGGATTTGCCAGTAATGTCTTTCTAAAGCTTTATATTCATCATTATTGTACATTCTATTTGATAACTTTTGACAGTATAAAAACTTTTAAATATTAAAAAAAGCACTAGTTGTTGCATGATAAATTTGATAACTAAAAAGCTTTTCGATAAATAGAGAAAAAAATGTGCTGATTTATAAGTCAAAAATACATAGTTTTTAAAAATATAATAGTTTTTGATAGAAATCAGTATATAAAATATATTCAAAGGCTTAGAGCGGTATAACTAAATCCTTCAAAATATTTTATTACGTTGAGAAGGCTACAGAATGTATTAAAATAATAAATAACGCTGACTAAAAGTATTGTAAAATTGAAATAGTTTAAATCATTTGAAGTTCTCCAAACATTATATTTAAGGGTGTTTAAAGCAAAATTGCCAATCTTCAAAGCAAAATCATGAAAATGAATCATTTAAATTAATTGTAAACATGTTTACATCCATATCGACTGTGGAAAAGACAAAGAATGTAGCCCTATTTTTTTAAAATAGCTTTTTTTCAATAATCAAAATGCGTGTTACATAATACACGTTCTATCAAAAGGATGCATGCTACAAATGCCGAATTAGTATCTAAATTTAGCTTTTAAATTAAAAAAAGGGCAATCAAAATTTGCAACTAGGAAAAAGGACTTACACTACATAAACTTTATTGATATTTCTTCAATAATTTATCAAATTAATATCAGATCGTACAAATCAAATATCAGTTTTTGTCTTTATGCACTTTAAGGTTGTGTATATCAAATAATTTGACTTAAGCTCTAAATCATTGAATAGACGTTTTTGGGCCTCCTATAAATGTGGTCTCTGTAGGTTACGTCCTTTTTCTTTTCGACAGTCAAAATAATCCTATATAATAATTGAGAGAATTTGAAAAGTAATCTTATTCCACTACGTCAGAATTTAAAAGAGAAAATTTTGAACTAGTATTTTTTGTATAAAACAACAACATAACATATTTTCCAATATTTATTTTTGTTTTTATACATTCTAATTGATTTTTTTAAACTAGTTTGCATACTGAATGAACACTTGTTCAAAATCTTCTCATTTACATTTTGGAAAAATGGAATATGTTCCCTAATATTCCCCAAAATTTATCTATAAAAGTCCTGTTTCTATTTTTCACTATATAATTTTGATAGAAGGATTTTGTTGCTTTTGAATCCCACATTTATCACATTGAATTTGAATTGTGTTCTCCTAGAGTTTGCTATGGTTCTGATCGAGAAACACTATTATGTGGTACACGGTAGAACTCATTATTTTATTGATTGTCGCTTAAGATCATTTCAAACATTACTAATGGATCTAACATACACCCACCCCATTCTTACTTCTAGTATTAATCAGGCGTATCTGGAAGTTCTAATATCTTGAACAATCTACTGTACTTGACGAGAATTTTTGAGGAGAATACATATTATCTAAGAGGTTACCACGCATTAAAGTGTTTTGAAAAATCAGCTAGAATTTTAGAATTTAATAATAAGCTTTAAAGTTTGCTGAAGGAAGACAAGTAGAAGCTTTTAAAAGAAGTTTTAGTTGATTTTTTTGCAAATAATATGACGAATTAACTAACCTTATAATACGATCTCTTCTCTCGCCTTCAAATCCGTTCTGAATGTCCTGGGCAGAAAACCTCCATAGAGCCTCACTTGTGACAACTCCAAATAGAAGATCATATTTGTTCTGACCTCCTTTGATGCCAAAAATTCTATCACCATTTCTTCTGTCATTACTTCCTTTAAAATTATTAACTCCAGAAACACTGGTAAATCCTTGCATATCATTAGGAATAAAAAAAGTTAATAACTCCTTTGCATAATCTGTTTTTATGACCACTCCATCTACTGAAGGTCCAAACGCCGTGAGAAAGCTTGGAGCTGTTATTTCTGCTGTCATCAAATCTTCTAATGGGGTCTCACGCAAGCAGTCAACTATCAACTCGTGGTCTTTAGCGAGGTCATCAGGTATAGTGCAGTTTACTTGGCGAGCTAAATGGATGGCATAATTGACCGGATCTTCTACCAACGCCCATGAACTGAGAGCTGAACCAGATAAAAGAATAGCACGATGGAAAAGACCTGTAAAGAAAAATTTTAATTAATTGAAACATGAGAAAAAAACTACATGTATGTGTTATTGTATTAAAATAAATTAACATTTATATAATGACTAAATTCGTTTTACTTGCCTGGCATAACTGTTGGTGAAATCATCAAGAAATTGATGCAGGCTGCTCCGGAGCCGTGTCCTAAAAGTGTGACGCTGCCGGGGTCTCCTCCAAAGAGTTCAATGTTCTGCTGTACCCAATGAAGAGCCGCTATCTGATCCATCAGACCGTAGTTGGCGACTCTTGCTTTCAGGTGAGGAGTTGGATTGGCGTTTAAATAACCTGGACAATAAATATACACAATTTGTTAACTTAGTATATCTTAACTAATCAATATTAAATTACGTGAGGTGTGAAGATTGGTACTTAAATTATTCTCGCCATCTTCAACATTAATACTTTGAAATTAAATTATATATTTGATGTTTTATATGATATAAATAATGAACATATAAGGGTCTGATTTTTTACAGGTATTGATTAAATAGTAACCTACGTTAATATGGAGCATAATAATATCGACTGTGGAAGAGAAAAAGGACGTAACCTTAATTTTTTCAAAATAGTTTTTATTCGATAATCAAAATGTATTTTATTTAACAAACGATGTGTTAAAATGATGTTAGCTGAAAATGCCATATTAGTGTCTAAATTTAAATTTCAAGTTTGACGTCATGTCAAGACCAAGAAAAAGGGCCTCCGCTTAGTCAATTTTATTCGTTTTCTTAAATAACTTATTAAATGAATATCATATTGAGTAAATAAAACACCAGTTTTAGTTTTCATGCACTCCAAGGTTGCGCGTGTTTAATGTTTTGATTTTCGCTCAAAATCATTATATTATATGCACGTTTTTTGTGCCTCCTGTAAAGTTTGTTTTATGTGGGTTTCCTCTTTTTTTACTTCCCACAGTCGATATCAAAATTGAGTAATTCTATTATTGATATCAATAGATCATTAAGATCGGTTTTATTGCCTATAGAGAAAACGTTGCATTATGATAACTAACAACACCCCATTATATATTTTGGATGAGCCACACACTTTTCAGGCCATTTTGCAGCGGTTGGATTTGAACCCAATACCAAAGTATCTGAAAGACTGTACAACGTGGTCATTTAACTATTTTATTTAATATTTCGAAAAAATGGTAAATCATTAAGACTTAATATTTTGTGCCTCCTGTAAAATTAACCCCACGTTTGTGTGTTACGTTCTTTTCCTTTTCCACAGTTAATATTAATATGTGATATTTATATGTCTATTTTGTTGGTGCTCATATTATAATACACTATCATTAAAATGTACATAACATTCAATTGTTAAGATTGTCATATAATAAATATTATTATTATATTTAAACGAAATATTTAACGAGATTCTTGGAAATCTAGAAGGATATTAGGAAAATTTAAATACCTTATGAGTGTTTGATATTAATATGCTAAGATATCAATATAAACGAAATAATTATAATTATATTTTAGTTAATTAATATAAATATTAAATTATTTGATACTGTTGATAACAGAAATGAAAATAGAACACAATCAACTTTGATACATCACGATTATATGGTTACAGAAAAATATTGTGTAATTTAAATCCGTATTATACAAGGTTGTACAGAAGGACTCTGGCACAATAGTTTAGTGGTGAAACTGTGCTAACCTAGCGGCTAGCATCCGGTAAATGCGGGTTCGATTCTACTTTTCAATAATAATCCAATAATGCAAAACTAGATGTTTATTTAGTTTCCCAGCGCGCCTAGCAATCCTGGGAATGCGGGCTTGAATCCCTGTTTGTCGGACTTTTCAAATCCGAGAATGCAGGACTGGTTGCCCATTGGATTGAGTAATTGTCTGACAAACAACTCTCGTGGAAAATAATCTGTCAAGACGTCTTCACATTGTGGAGATCTATATACTTCTATTTTGGAGTGGATGTCTTCACACCGTGTAGATCAATATGCTCCACGTTGAGAGTGAACATGGTATTAAAGATATATCTTTAGATGAAAAAAAACTTGGTCGAATAATCACGTAGTTGTTGTGACAACGTGTGTTCCAAAATTTAATTTTTTTTTTTCAATAGAAGATTAATGAAAGCCTTAATTTTTCTTTAATTTTAATTTAAAATTCCGTTTTTTGGAAATGTCAGCTTGTAATGAAATACGTTATTTCATGTGCCTCAGTAGTGTAAATGTTAGCATACGCAATTAGCAATCCGGCGAATGCAGGCTTGATTCCCACATTCAAAAATCCAGGACTGGATACTAGATGACCATCGGGTTAAGTAATTTTCTAACATATTATCTGTCAAGGCATGTATGTATTTACATGTCGCAGATTCATAATTATATTTTTTCTTTTAAACTTCAAAGCTAAAAATATGCCATCCTCATCGACGTTTTGTAGATTCAGCTGACCATGTGTGGCTATCTTAATAGAGCAACGAAGTGGAAGGTGCACATAAAGGCCAGTTGCTGGGGAGTTAAAACGAATATTAATTCAGGGTAAAGGTTTTGTGCAGTTGATCAGTTCAAATATGGCTCAGTATGATAACTCTAAGATTTCCCCCTCCACCGAGGTGAGCTTAATTAGCTAGGTAGATAAAAGTGACCTAAAATTGGGCGTTCTTCAGTTTTTACAGAATAATTAAAAAACGACGGATCAAATCAAGAAGTTGTCTATGAACAAGTTTTATAACATAAAATTATGTATAAAATTAGTACCAATCAGATGTCTTTCAGTGCAGAAGTTTAAGTATCACCTCATTTTAAAGTTATTAAAATTCTTCAACTTCCTACGTTCGACCAAGAAGACATTTGTTATTAATGATTTATCAATTATTGATTTACTTGCGCGCGTTTGCTTCTCTTTTCGTTTCTTTAAATTCATTTGAGATATCTTCTTCATCATTCAACTGAAACACCTGTTCATCGATGGCGTCATCGTTTCCTGTAGTAGTCAATTCATCAGTTTTAGAAAAAGCTTTAGTGCGCAAATGGTCTTTGCAGCTCCCACAAATCGTTGAGCAGTTAATTTCTGTGAATCTGCAACTACAAGTGGCTTTACATCCTATCTTACATTTGCAGGATACAGTCATTAAAAGTTTCTTAAGAAAAAACTCTTTGATAGTGGTAACTAGAAACAGGCAATATTTGTTAGTTCTGCTGCTTAGAACTGGTTCATCAACTCTGATTGAGCAGGGAAAACTTATTGGGCCATACCTGAACCGATTAAAAACATAAAACCTTTACCCTGAATTAATATTCTTTTCCGTACTTTTTGTTCCCTAGCAACTGGCCTAATAAACTTGAAGATCAAAATAAAAAAGGCGAACACCTAAGTAATCTATAATAATTGAAATAAAAGTATTCCAAACAAATAGGGGTCCAAATAGGTCATACATAGATTTCAAATTAATGTGAGACCTCTAAGGTTAACAATGGTAAAAAGAAACTGTAATCATTTACATGAACCTTTAAAATAGGTACGTTTTTATCTTTTTGTTCTAACAAAAAGGTAGATTTGTTGGGATAAATCAAGACGAAACTGTTTGATAAGATTTCTGTCGATAAATCAACATTGATTCTTACAATTTCTCTTCTATAATAGCAAGACGTTTTGTTTTATTTTTTACCTGGTGTTTTTTATGCTACACTATTTGATTTGCCAGAACAAATGTTATCAAAACTCTTCTCTAACCTAAAACATTTTAAATTCTGTTCAATTCAGACATTGTGAAATGTTATATCATAATGTTCATTTTAGAATATAATATATTGAGTTTTAAATAGTGACTGAATTTTTAACCCGAAAAATGTTGAATAGCTTATATTGTTTGTGACAATCTATAGCTTATAGTCTCCTCAATAGCGTAGATCAGGGTCTTTAAACTTTTTCTGCAATAGAACACTTTGCAAACTCGGAAATTTTAACGGTATACTTAGCTTATTTGTTCGGTGGGGTAATTTCTACTAGTAAAAGATTAAAAAAAATGTTATCAAAACACTGATATGCTGAATATTTAACATGTATTTTCAAGCTGTTTTATCAGATTTGAGAACAAGCAGCTAAACGTTTGGTAATCTTAACTGTCGTTAAACTGACAAGACTTGTCAGCCGGTCAGACGAAAACAATATACCTTATCTCTTTTATGCGAAATGGTCATCAGCCTGCGCCTAGATACTTGACGTCATAAACGTAAGTTGAAATTTATCATTATTTGCCTTTCAATATATAGTAGAAGATCATTAAACGTGTTGCAGGGTATTAAATCTTTCCGAATTGTCGCAAAACACCTATTCAGGTTCGGAGGAACACTGGTGTTCCGCGAAACATAGTTTGGGAAACCCCGGCGTAGAAAATAGCGAGCGCGCCTAGCAATTCGAGGAACGCAGGTTCAATTCTCCAGATGTCAGATTATTTAAAATCAAAAAATACAGGACCGGATGCCCATTGTGTTGAACACTTGTCTGTCAAATAAATCTCGTGAAATAATCTGTCAATACGTCTTCACGTTGCGGATATCCATATACTCTACTTTTGGAGTGGATATCTTCATACTCTGTAGATCGATTTGCTCCACTTTAGCAACTAACAAAGTTACTCTTTTTCCACGTTCATTTCCTAAGTAGAGCATTTGGACACGACGTGCCACCTCCAAGAATCCCTGTCACCCGCCAGTATTCTTGCGTCCTTCCAGATCATACCTGCATCTCGTAACTCCACCGAATACATTCTATAGACAGTATTTAGCTGCCTTCCATGACACCAACGACCGATCAGTTTAAATAATAAGCAAGTCTGGTTCAGACTGTTTTGAGGAATCGGCAATATGTGGTTGAGCCAGGTCCAGCGTCGCAGCTTCACTTTGTCAGTGATAAATGGCTACATGGTCCGTTTTCTTATCTTCTCATGTCATTTCAGATGAACAATACACATTAATTATTTGTTTACGTCGTGACGCAAAAACAATTATTTCATAAATACGAATTAAAGAGCAATTTTTAAAGGTCACATTTTTAAATACAAAAATTTAATAAAACGGCCCAATTTATACAATGATTTAAATTGACAATAAATATACGTTTTGATAATAACATTCATGATTAAATATTGCATTAAATGAAAATAAACCTTATTTATATTTCAATGCTAAAATTTTCGTCATCCAAATATTTGATTCAATTATTGTCAATATCCGATGTATTTACATTTGTGACGTCATCGAGAATTTCTCAATCCAACGAAACAAATGTCGTTATTAAAGAAAGTATCGAACGTCTTTAATATGTTATCGAATATTGCACGTGACGTCCAGGTAAGTGATCTCTGGCACGTGTTTCTTCTCTTGTATCATTATTCTTAATCATAACGGCCGGAAATCGGGAAGATCAGTCTTGTTTCAATGTAACACCCGATTTAAATGATGTCGATACTTATGACCATACTAAATGTGTTTTCTTATTCTTCTGCTATATCCGTTCCTTATATGAAGCATATGGCTGCCACGTGGCGTTTCCAGAAATCTCTGTCACCCGCCAGCCGTTTTGTATCTTTCAAGGTTACCCCTCAGTTCCCCCGAGTACGTCATATTAATGGTACTCGCCGGACTTCTGAAACGCCAGAATTATACTGGTTGGAAGGATATTCAAATAGGGTTCAAATCCTCTGGAAGCATTCGAAGTACGTGCCCCAACCAGTTTTAACGACGCTGCATGACTTTTAAGGTGGCATGAAGGTGCCCCTCTCTTATTTCCACGTTCCCGATAAAGTCATTCCACCTTACCCCCATTATCCGACGCAGGCATCTGTTTTCAAAGCTCAGTATACTGTTTTTCTGAGTCTTTGTTAAATGCCATAATTTTTCACCATATAACAGCGCCAGCAGTATGCATCCGCCGAACAACTTACACTTGGTACTGAGCAAGTACCACCGCGCCACCCAGACAGCCCGCATTGAGCTAATTGTGGCTCTAGCTATCGCAAGGATAATAGTGAGCTCTTGGTGCGTTTTGCCGTCCAATGGGATTTGAACCCCGAGATATTTGAAACAATCGACCGTCTCAATGACCTGTCCTTCGCTCTTTAAGGCCCAGTCCGAGTCATGACATGAGTGGACTTTTTGGAATAGATCATATTAGTTTTGTTAATATCTTATGGGGATTTTTCTTTAAGGTCTTTGTAAGGTGCCATGATTTGCTACCGATATTTTGTTCATTGTTAGTCAGAAGATGGTCAGGATCCGGGTTGGTGTATTAATACATTAACTGGAATCACAACCTTGCAAAATTTGGCTGGTATGGACGAGGTTAAATACAAATTTAATATTATTTCTACAAAAAAGAAATTACCGAAATATTCACGAAAGACCGTTTTTAATGACTTTTGACCACACGTAAAATTGTTGCCAAAATTTGGATCGATAAGGAATTTCGATATTTTTTGTGATTCAAAGTATGAAGGTCCATACCAAAATTAAGCTTTACGGAAATATTTGTGGTTTTAAGCTTTTTATCTGCCTGATTTTACCTTTTATATGGTCGCCAAATCAGCGTGTTATTTAAAGCATTTGTATAAACTGTATATCCAAGAGAACGGATAATGCAGCCACTTATCACTAGCTAGACCTGGCTCGGCCACATATTGCGGATGCCTCAAGAGAGTCTGAACCTGACTTGCCCATTATTTAAGCCAACCGCTCGTTGGCGTCCCGGAAAACCGCTAAATATTATCTATAGAATGTATTCGTTGGAGTTACGGGATGCAAGTATAATCTGGAAGAACGCAAGAATACTGGCGGGCGACAAGGATTCTTGGAGGCAGCACGTGGTGTCTATATGCTTCACTTAGAGAGCGGATATAGAAAAAAGAAGAAGAAGAAATATATACTTAATGGACTATACATATATCGATCCTTTTTAGGCAAAGAGATTAACCCACAGTTTTTAAAGTGCTTTTATTTATAGAATAATAGTATACACAGCTAAATACTTGTTCTGTCAAAAAAAATCACGTTGCAAATACAAAATTATTATTGATTTTAGACTTTAAAAAGGGAAGACTCTATCAAATTTGGGTGAAGGGAAAAAAGGATCGAATCTCATTCACAGCACTATTTTTCTGTGAGGGTTAACGCCTTTTGCATAAAGAGGGTCAATATGATGTGCAATATCTTACCTAATACTCCCAGTCTATAGTTGATGGTAATAACCACCATGTTTGCATAGCTGGCCAGCACTGATCCGTCGTACGGATTACCAGAGTTCCACTCAAAGGACTCTCCATGGATGAAGATGATCACGGGGTATTTGACTTCGATGTTCCCACCAACTGCAAAGTAAATTAAAACCATTATTAATATTAATAGCAAAACAACTTGCATTATTAAATATTACATTTTTTTACAATGTCTACTTCGAAAGTGGAGCGTATGGGTCTTCACACTGTGAAGATATCCGCTGAGCAAGTGGAGTGTATAAATAACCGCAATGTGAAAACTTGTCAGATTATTTTTCACGAGAATTGGTTGTCAGAAAAATACTCAAAACGTCTTCACATTGTGGAGAACTATATATATACACTTTCGGAGTTGATATCTTCATACGGTATAGGTCCATACGCTTTACTTAGTGAGCGAACATGATGTATAAAAAAATATGTGTGACAATGGTAAATAATGTCTTTTGAAGTTTTTAAGCGTTGTAATTAGTTTTAAATTTAGTAAATTTACAACACGTCAATAATATAATCGAAACATATTTCTATTGTGTGTATTTGAATGAATATTTTTTTTATTTCTCTCCGCTCTGATTTGGATTGTAACATAAAATCATTGATTCACTTTCTAGAGAATCGGTTATCAATCTTTTGTTCTGTATTTTGTTCGGAGTTTGAATCTATATACCAATCTACCAACTCAACAGCAACAAAAAGGTTTTTCATTAATAGGACCCATAAAGCCCTGTCTCCCCGGTAGCCTAGTTGGTGGCATGCGTACCCAGCAATCCGGGAAATACGGATCCGATTCCCATCTGTAAGAATGGATGTCCATTGGGTTGAGCAATTATCTGACAAATAATTGTCGTGAAAAATAGTCTATCAAGATTTGTCTTCACATTGCGGGTATCTATATACTTTTCTTTCAGAGTAAATATCTTCATCCTGTGTAAATCCATATGCTACACGTTGGGAGGCTGTTATTGACATATTTATAGTGAATAACATTTTTGAGTGATGGTGCTTGATGGAAATTAATTTTAAATTCTAAATTATTTAAAACTGGTA
>JAGVSQ010012403.1:0-11655 GCA_022683975.1 Rhyacophila evoluta
ACATTTTGTGTTTTATAGTTTGCGGTTAATCTGGATTTGCGGTGAATAATTTAACATGTTTTTTAAAAACACTGCTATATTATTTATATTTATAACTGAAATGAATTCTTTTTTACAGTAGTAATATATCGTCACGAACTAAATTGGCAGAATAATGCTTATATAAACTCCCAACAGAAACATATTCATAACGAAATCCATAGTAAAAGAAATAATTATACCATTAAATGGTGTTCTAAAAATTTCAATATGGGAATTCATATTATTTTAGATACAACGATAATTAATTGGATGTAGTTAAGAAGAAAAGTCCAAGTTACATTTTAACAAACAAGAGAAAAAGGCGATTGAACTTTTAAAGAAACAAATTAATATTTGGTATGAATTTTATATTATTAAGACTGTAATATGAAATTAAAATACTTAAATGTCATTCATATACTGTATATTTAGATTATAGAAAAACGTATTAATCTAAAAGTTATTTAATGTTTTGTGGATGATAATTTAAATTTTCGTCGTTTTCTGCTTGGATTGATTGATCCATGAAATTGATTATATTTATTATATTTTTTGTTTATAAATAAAACAAAAAATCAGTACAGCACAATACAACAAGAAATACGTACATTTATTGGAAAAACATGAGAAAGTGGCATTATGATAATACTTATATATTTATAGCCAAAAATTTATTTTATTTGAGCAATCTTATATTTAAAATTCAAAGCCGAAAATGTTTAAATGACTTGGACGTTTTGTAGATATTATTTTTTGTAAATTGTTGTATATATTTGGATGTATATTTCTGATTGGGTGTCTTTGGCATATTAAAGTATTTATGTATTCGAAGCATTATATGCAATAAAATTTAAAAACATCAATTTGTGGTTTGGATGTCTTCTAGTTAACTATAACCAATTATTAATATCTATTGAATTTGTTAATTGAACTTTTTTTAAAAGACAAAAAATCCGTCAAATAAGTCGTGAAAATGCAGAGATTCAAATACTGCTAGAGTGATCATCTTCACACCATTGAGATCCATAATTATGCTCCACTTTTGAAGTGGACACGGTAATACATGTATCGAAAGTATACTGAAATATATCGAAAATATGATCCATGAATTTTATGGACACTATAATATTTTCTATTTTAATCAGAAATCATAATTGTAGAATTGGTTGTTTTCGATGAATTGCGAGGCGGTGAACTTTTTAGTCGGTGAACTTCCCATTAATGAATTGCACTCGGTGAACGTTCATGGAACCGATAGTCTCTCTAAGATACTTACAGCGTGTGGGAAATATAATGCAATATTTTTAGTTATCTTCTATGAAGTCATTCCTCGTAATTACGAAGTCAACTTCATTCATTTTTTTAATATCATATCTCTCGCATCATGAAAAGTTTTTTCAACGAATACAGTACATTCATAATTTTTCATTTAAAAGTTTATTTATGAATTAATTTCATTCTCGTGTTTTCCTCATGATTGTTTTATTAATATAAAAAATACTTTAAATTTCACAATGTTATAATTTTTACTTTTTCCTATCGTGTACTTCACGTATCAATCGGAAAAAATCTTATCGTTCATATCAAAAATACAAATACATTACTATTGTAAATTGTTATTATAGAAATTGACAAATGGTCTGATAATAAACAACTCTCTCTTATCATTTAACATTTGCTTAAATTATTATTACAATTTCTTATCAATAACTTATATAAATACATTACACGTGTAGTGCAAAGCACATGATTTAAAACATATACATAATGACATGATTATCTTTGCAAATGGGTCAGCTATTTTGCATTATGTCATACAATAGGATATCATTTACATCAACACCGTGCTTTCAGTAATATAATTAAATATTGTTATTTCTGCATTACGTAAGTGTTATGTAAATAATAGTATACTATCATACTAATCATTATTATAAATTTACATTACAATGAACCATAAATATAAAATCATTACATAATTGATATTAATAATACACCTGCACTTAAGGAGTTAATGAAGTTAACAGTTGCTTAAGTATAATACAGTCTAGAATACATTACAAATAGTGTGCTATTTTATAATTCTGTATGACAATAATATCTATGAATTATAAGATCCCTTTAGAGCAGGGTTTCCCAAACTTTTTCTACAATAGAACACTTTGCAAGCCCGGAAATTTTAACTTGGCACTTATTTTTTAGGTTGGGTAATTCATACTAGTAAAAATATTTTTTAACGTGTTATGAAACCTTTCCAAATTCTCGCGGAACATCTATCCATTCAGGTTCAGCGGTGTTCCGCGAAACATTGTTTATGAAACCGTGCCTCACACTAATCCAGATCATTAAACACAAATAAATAGCCAATGAATGCTGTAAATACAGATTTGTATTCGTGTGAATGATACAGCAGCTTCTACCAATACTGCACTTTTTTTTTGGGAGATATATGACTTGCTCTGTGTACCAATATAAGTACATATTTTCAAGTGAATTTGTAACAACAATACGGCTGTTGAGCCACAACATCCAATGCAAAGTTTATTTTAATTAAGATGTATGCTATGTATTATTATTAATATCCTGTTCATTTATAATATATAATTTTTTTTTTAAATACCATGTTCGCTCCTAAAAAGTGGAGCATATGGATCTACACAATGGGAAAACATCCACTCCGATAGTAGAGCGTGTGAATCTCCGCAGTGTGACGACGTCTTGACAGACTATTTTCCACGAAAATTGTGTACCAAACAATTGCTCAATCCAATAGCCATCAAGTCCTACATTTTTAGATTTCTTAAATACGATAGATGGTGAAACGATCCAGTGCTCCTCGTATTGCTAGCAGCGCACGCTACCAACTACGCTAACCGGGAGACAATAATATTTTTCTTAAACATTACACAAGTCGGCAGTAGGTGGTCGAGTGGTAAATGCGCGCGCCTTAACGTAGGAAGTTGTCCATATCGATTCAAATCTAAGCGATTAAAAAACAATCAAAATGCAGAACTGGATAACGAATGATCTGAGTGATTGACTGATTACCAATCCGCAACCAAAGAAATCTGTCAAAAAAAGTATTCATTTACACTGAGGAAATTTATATTCTCGACTTTTATAACGGAAAAATACAAATGAAACATTTACTCGTAAAACATAGTTAATTTTTAAGATGTATGTACAAGAAAAACTACTTTATTTTTGTAGCAATGTGACGTGATTGTGCAATACGATGTGAACGTACATATTTGGCATTTCTTTAAAAAACTACGGTAGTGTTTTGCACAATATGTGTGTATGTGATGATTATAAATTAGTTGTTAGTTCTGCCAAATTAATTTGGCATAGATCCCCAAATATTGAGGAAATACGTCATATTGAATATATTATAATATACAGTGAATCTAAAAAAGAGCGCTGCCAAGAAAAACGAGCTATCCAACAAAAAAACATTTATTGATTAAATAACATTTGATACGCTTTATATGCCAATTAACACAGTTTTCATGGCTGTATTATAATCATCTTGATAAAATATTGTAAATATTATGATGTTCCCATTTACGTAACAGTAGAATTAATACAACAATATTTACTTTAAATTCCACACACACTTTTTCTTTCTCATTTATATATACATACTACAATAAACAGTAGCGTAGCTACATATTCAGCGTCCTGGAGCGAGCAAAATTGATGCGCCATCTGTGGCTTCTCAATTTTCTTTAGCTCTCACAATTTTTAAGATTTTTGCTTCCTTCCGATAATTAGAGTTTCTCGTTTTTTACCTTTCACGCTACCTTAATTTTTTTACTTGCACCCCCCATGATTCATGCGCCTGGAGCAGTTCGGTGCAACTACCCCTCGGTAGCTACGCCACTGATAATATATGTATTGTATTAGTGTTTTTATATCTGTTTATACTTAAATATTCAAAGCAGAATCGGCATAGAACAAGACGGATTCCTACAATTTATTAGGGTTTGGTAAGCAACAAAAATAATTTATGAAAAGTGGTACATATAGATCTACACAATGAAAAGATATCCGAAATTTGTAGTTATAAACGATAATACATCCGACGAGTGATATGTACATACATCACTGCATTGTTTTATTTCTTATTTCTTTATAATATTTTTTTACATAATATTTTCTTAACCATCCATCATATAAAAATATTTTTTTCGCAACTGCTGACATGATCCACGTCGAGGTCATACATAAATGGTAGCTGTAGGCTGTAATTATTTTTTATTTCACTGAGAAATAATGGACCTAGGAACTTAGGCAGAGTATTACGCTTATTTAATAATAATAAATATTTTTTTCTGAAAGTAACTTTATTCAAGAAAATGTCGTCTATTATAGAAATGGATTTAATATATTGTGGGCAGTGAGCAAACATATAACATACTGTGTAGTACTTACTATGTCACTGCACACATATAATGTAGCCTGAAGCCCGGGTTGCTTACAGTGATCTCACATATGGAAGTTTACCAGATTTGGATAATTTAGAATTTAAAATCAATTCCATCAAGTAACATCGGTAAAAATATTAATTAAAAACATTTTGAACAAGTTTAGAAGAACCATATAGCATGTTTATTTTTGTTCACAATGTTTTTGAAATTGATTTTTCTTCTGGTTCACATGCTACAAGGTTATAATTTACAAACAATATTACAAACAAAATGTACTCATTTAAATTTTGATACAGTGGAATAGGTTCACTCTGGAAATATACTCCTCATATACTGAAATAATGATATTGTTAATTTGGTAAATATCTATGTCTTCAATGAGTTAACATTCGGTGTGGGAAGACATACGTCAATGTACCATCCAAATCGCGTGTCCAATATTTTTGGCAACGGTATTGGAAGACGGACTTCGGCATTACGGTTGACATATTTAAATGAATTGCTTTTAATTAATAACGTCTTTCAGTGTCTTTGAATCGTTTTATAGATAATGAATACTTGTGCATAGCAGACAAGATTTGAATTAGTAAGTTACCCACGTAGATAATTCACACGAGAGTTTAAATTTAAATTAAACTTAAATTTAAAATTCGAATCAAAGTTTGAAATTTGTAGATTAATCTTAAATCGGGATCAAATTTTACAGTTGGTTGTCAATTACTGCGTGTTGTTAATTTTATAAAAATTACATTTATCCAGACTATCAAGAATTGGTCTTACATATCGAATATTGAAAGGAAAAAGTACATAGCACTCATTTTTTAAAAAATAGCGTACATTCGATATAAGCAGAATGTACATAATTTGATACATGTTCTATAAAAGAATATAAGCTGAAAATGCCGAATTGATATCGAAATTTAAATTTAATATTTTAAAAACGGATGACCCATGAAATTATCGACTAGGAAAAAGGCCTTCCACCTAATCAATTCTATTGGTTTTTCTTAAATAACTTATCAAATTAATATCATATTGAGTAAATAAAACATCAGTTTTAGTCTTCATGCACTTCAAGCTTGTTCCCATGTAATGTTTTTAATTTGGCTCAAAATCATTAAATAATCATTTTTTATATGTTGATACCACAGTTGATATAATACATCTGCTTATTTGAAACTAAACCGAAATAATTTATTGCTTTGCTCCGGTAATGGTAAACTTCAAAACTGAAATCACCAATCTTGAGAGTTTACCGATTTAAGCATCATCCTACATTGCAGATTTAATATCTACAGAACGCTGGTGAATATATGGACGTTATTAAACTTTGGCACTGCTGAGACCATTATTGTCAAGATCATACAGAATTGATAGCTATATTAAATGATGCGTCTAACTGAGAATGTGCATACTAAATTGTTAACCATGTTCTCTCTAAAAGTGTAGCAAATGCATTTACACGGTGTGAAGATGTCCACACAAGAAATTTAATATGGGTAGTGTGATCTTTTTTCGCTTACTGTTTCATTTTCCATGACCATAGCTTCATCTGCTATTCCATTTTCAGTAATGATGTGATACGCAGGGTCACCTTCATCCACTTCTAACCAAGGTAAATCATAACTCTTTATTCTCCTACAGAGTAATGCTGGAATGCTATGGAATGGAATTTCTAACCTTTTACCAATATATTATGTTCTGCATCACGGTCATAAAACAAATTCTTCCAAACATTATCCAATGCTTGCACATTGATTATGGATATTTTCTCCCTTGTATCGAGGTCCACTACATTGAGGCTCTACTACACATCAATTACCTGTGAATAAGTAAAAAAATGAGTCTTCTAGTTTCTATCTACAATAAGTGCACATTTTTATCAAATTTGAACTAAATATGAAGTCTTATTCCAGTCTCTATTCAAAATCATAATGAACGGTCGATAAGTTCCCAGCGGCAATAAAACCCTATAAAAAGTGGATTTGAAAATTACGAATTAATTATTACTGTCGTAATTACTCCTAAAATATAAATAAAGCGAACATTTAATTTTCCTCAAAGCATCCGTAATCCAATAAAGAAACGCACAAAATAAATAATTTCATGATTTTTATTTTTCTTAAAAAAAGTAACACACAAACAAAAATCGATTTGCCAACATTTTACCAAAATGCACTTGTGATAGATAGGAACCAAACGACTCAAATAATGTTTTATATATTATTCTAAAAATAATTACTACGTAATTTTTAAAAGTCTTGAAAATAAATACTTGCAATAGATCACTTATACCGATTTTTTATTATAAGTGTAATAGACAAAGCGGTTTTTTGTCGACTAAATTAAGATGAATCTGACATTTTGTATGAAGTCTCGGGCATAAATATGCACAAAGACTGCTCATATATAAATTAGCATGACGCTGTACTCTGTCAAACAAAACAGAAAAAAACGTGAACAATGTTCCACTGTTCGATTTATTTAATACATTTATTTCTGATGTAAAAAATCTTAAAAGCTACATTACTCATCGCGTTTGAATATTTCATATCGCCAGTGGAGTCGTGCTGTCTAGATTTTCAACAAAGATTTGCACGTATAGAAAAATAAGTACTAATGGCGTCATTCCAATACGAATATTACAGTTTTTCTCAAACGTTTTCAAATTATGCACCCTTGGATTGAAAAATAAATCATCAATAGACTTATCATAGGTAGATGTCAAGTCTACTATAGTAACATTCGATCAAAATAAGAAAGTTGTCCTCTAGTGGCTTAATTTATTTTCTGTGTTTTTTTGGATGTCAAATTAAGCAACGCTAAAAATATATATTCCTTCAATTCATATCTAATAAAATTTTACCCCTTTAACGTACTATGATAAATATGACCTATTTAAACACTGTCGTAACCAACGTTTCCTCTAATTTTTTCGTCGTGTGTGCGGGCCATCAACTGATGTGTGCGGGCCGTCAATTTATGTGTGCAAGAAAAAAAGAGGCAAGTGTGTAAATATGCATAGATAAAATTAAGTACTCGACATAATGTACGACGAAATCATAAAATAAATTTTCCCAATGTGTAAAAAAAACTCAATCATAAAATATCAAATAAAATATATTATTACACAAAACAAAAATATGGTTTCAAGTTCCTTTTTTGAAATGTGTGCGGGAAATTTTTAAGAGATGTGCGGCCGCACATGCGCACACCTTCTAGGGAACGTTGGTCGTAACGACAAATAGCGTAGTGAGTAGTGAAGGTATGTTCGCTTCACATCCAGAGAATGCGGGTTAGATTCCGACATTTACTGGATTTAAAATAAATCCTATAAAGCAGGATTGAATTCTTATTGAGTTGGGCAATGACTGACAATAAATTCTTGTTTAAATAATCTGTCAAGGTATTTCCTCACATTACGGAGATCCATATACTCGGCTTTCGGAATGGGGACATCTTCAGATGTATAAAGCCATATGCTCCACTTTCGTGGCGTACATGCGAAAACACATCAAAATAAAACATTTTATTTTCAACGAAAAATATCTTCAGTGTTATTTTGTCGCGTATCGCTTGGATTAATTTGTTTATTGATTATTATTTTGCATTACACTCGAATTGCTTGCCAACAAAATGGTCAACACGCCTACCAATCAGTCACCAGGTAGACGGAGTATTTGCTTGACATAATTCAATTTTTTATGACATCGTGATTCTATAGACATAGACATAGACACCATGTAAAACCATCGCTAAGGTTTACAAAAGTGACACTGAACCTAAAAGTACCCCTCGGTATAACGTTAATTTCACGACATAATGAAGGTTATGCTAATATAAATAAATTATTCTCACTCCCCACGTATTATTTTGCGGCTCCCCCGCTTGAGAAGCACTGAAATAGAGGAATGAAATCATGTTCTGTTTTTCTATTACACGTGTCATTCGCTATCTCGATTATCTAAGACTGCGAATGAAAGAACGCTATTATATATTATTTAATACTATTGAATATGTGACACTCTGTGAAGGGCATCAGAAGAGAGTATACCGACACTGTCTTATTTCATCTTATATGGATAGTATCTAGAGATATAACATCTAGAGATCTAATTCAATATATGTTTTAACACTTTTATATGTATCTAGCAATCCATTATCTAAAGGGGGCTACACACATTCAAGTTTGCATGCATAATCATTTGTGTGTGAACATTATTTTCCCCCTGAAAACAGAATATCTACTAATTTTAGACAATCCTACGTGTATTTGACATATAGTATAAGATCGGCCATCTACAGACAAAATGAAATAGCAAAAAAATCATTCATTGACAATGGATGCTTCAATTATATATATATATATATACACCATGCTCGCTCCCGAAGTGGAACATATGGATCTCCGCAATGCGAAGACGACTTTACAGATTATTTTTCACGAGAATCGTTTGTCAGACAATTGCTCAACCCGATGGGTATCCAGTCCTGCATTTTCAGATTTTAAAAAATCCGACCAGATGGGGAATCGAACCCGCATTCCCCGGATCGCTAGGCGCAAGCGCTATCAACTACGCTAACCGGGGAGTAACGGGGAATAATTTCAATTATTATTGTTGTTTAATATCGACATGCTCGATTTGACCGACAAAATGCACTGTGGGTTTTGAAATATTGGTACGTATAACTTCACTATTCAAAAAAAAATGTTGGTAATAAAATATTAAACGAAATAAAAATACATTAGTAAACTTATTTAACCAATAAGTATATTCAACTAATATTAGAGAGACTCCACTCTGAACTGAATTCAAAGTTGATTTTTACTTCATAATTCTCCTTATGAGGTTTGTAAAACGAAAACAATGAAATAACAGTGTTATACTATCGTAAATTCTTAAACACATGCTCACCGTATTTTAATCGACGTTCATGCGTACTTGCGCAAGTTCGTATGAGCGTGTGTAGCCGCCTTAACACCCAACAGCCAACTCTGAAAAATGACACTTGCGCGCGTATCTATCTGCTCATAAAAACAGTGTTATTATATACAAGTATTTATTTAAATAATATTTTATCATATCAACCATATGGATCTCCATTTTTATTATTCCGTATCTATTTTCTTCACATAATACTCTACTCCCTAAACTTGAAGTAACCCATTATTTTCCAGGAGAATAATAAGGACCAATGAGAATCGGGAAAAAATTAGACATATGGTCAAGCATTTTTGATTTGAAACAAGTTTAATAATCATTGTGCATACAAGATTCAAACGCGAAAACTCTTTCACTGAAGCGAATACGCTTAGCAAAAGATCACTTTTCTCATTTTTTTTTATTTCACTGTCATACATCACACATACATGATATTAAATGATTTTTTCCCTGTTGGACGACCAATGTGACAGTTTAAAATGAAAGTATCATTCTGTTGTATTTGTTTATAATTTATATGGTAAATTTATTTACGCACGTTTCCGAACTGGCACCTGGGCCAGGGGTAATCAATAACCGTTAGATTCAATGCAGCGAATAAATTCAATGGGGATTTGGCGCGGAGGTAAGCCGCCGAGTCGAATCGATTACTTAAGCGAGGCTTTTCCGACCCGCTGTCCATATTGGAGCTTTTCAACGGCTTCCCGCTGGTCATGCCTTCCTCAGCCCACTCGTAGAAGCTCTACAGCGGTGTGGATTAACTGCTACGCCGGCGAGGAAAATTTTTCTCCCTCAGTGTACTTCGCGTGGGCGATTTTAACCCCAAATAATAATTATTATTAATTTTATTTTTATTGCCGAAAGAAAACTTACTCAAAAATACATATCAACAGTAGAAATAAAGATGACGTAACCCTCAATTTCCAAAATAGCTTTTATTCGATAATCAGAATTTATACAACTCAATACAATTCTTTCAAAAAGTTATAATCTTAAAATGCCGAATTTAGCTTTATAAGTTTGAAAAAAGAATCGTTTGTAAATTAGCGATCAGGATATAGGGCTTCCTTCTCAACAATTTTACTGATTTTTCTTAAATAACTCATTAAATTAATATCATATTAAGTAAATAAAATACCAGTTTTAATCTTCATGAACTTCAATGATATGCCTATATAATGTTTTGAATTTGAAGGGAGAATGAATTTCAATTCACAAAATAAACTTTAAGCGCGACTATCTCCGAAAAGTGTTTTTGCGAGTTGATAGCTATTTCCTTAACAACGGCGATATTATCTTATATACTTGAAGAAATTGAATGTATACAGTAAACGTACTGATGGAAAATCTACCCGGTGGTCGAGAGGTAAGGGATTGGGCTTTGCTGCCGGAAGTGTCATGTTTCTAGTTCAAATCACACGGCTGCTAAGAATTGTTAATGGATCTTGAATTAGTTAAGCAACTGGCTTAATACTTGTGTTGAACAATCTGTCGAGATAATTAATTATAAATAAAATTAAAATTAAAATATTTTCATGAAATTTTAACATGTCGCTGCAGGGTTTTACGATACTATGTACGATGAATCTAAATTCAGTTGACAAGCGAGTATAAATATAAAAAGAAGAATGTTTGCTCGATTAACCATTATCTAACTAATTAGTGATGATAATACTCACAGTTGAATGGCTTCCGTGGCAGAGAGACTCTTTGCATAGAGAGATCCTTCGCATTGAGATGATTCTATTTTGTAAGTTCCATTGATCTCAATTCATTGTTCTCTCTCTTGATATCTCCGATAAGTAACTTTAATATCTATGCCGTCAACACTATTAAAATAAATATACATTCTAGTATAATAATATAATATCATTTTATGATTTTTAAATTTTGTTCTCACACTCATTGAAATAGATACATATTATAGATTCTGCATCAACAAACTAATAGACACGTAATTTAATATTTTCTTTTGTTGATTTTTTTTTTATTATTTTTACCATACATGCATTGTATCATCGTGCATTTCATCCATATACATATGATATGTTTATGAAATATGTATGTAAATCGTCGTTGTCAAGGAAATGGTCACAAACCAACATTTTTTTCGAAGGTCTGTATTGTCTGTCGACGAATATGCATATTTAAAATTATAATTTACTGCAATATTTGACTTAGAACCAGGGAAAATAGTACAAAAGTCATTACATATTAATACAGGGGAACACAAACTGTTATATCAAGAAATTTTGGAGATC
>JAGVSQ010012404.1:0-11655 GCA_022683975.1 Rhyacophila evoluta
TCACATATGGAAGTTTACCAGTTTTAAATAGTTTAGAATTTAAAATCAATTTCTACCAAGCACCATCGGTCAAAAATATTACTTATTTAAATACAAATTGATGAAAATCTTTGAATTTATCTATTAATTGGATCTTGTATGGTACCCGAACTCATAGTAAAACTTTTTTCGCTGTTAATTTTCAATGATGATGAAACCATATCTTTTTTCTTGTGTATAAACGCTTGCGTGAATAAATAAAAATGCCTTATCTTACAAAACTATTCATATATATTTTCTTATTCAAACGTTCTTTATAAAATTGAAAATAAACTTAAAAGTATCATACGTAGAATTCTTTAGTAAAATGATCTAAACTATTCACCACCATGTGTAAGAAAACCAGTGTTACGTGTTGTAGAGAAACCTAAGATGTCCGGTATGAATAGTTGAAAAAACATTCCTCTTTATTCAACCTGGCCGTGCTGCTGCCGCCGTGAGTCGAATAAATTTCCAGTTTTTCCTAATACATATATATATATATAAATTTTTAGCCTGAAAATCTTGCACCTGGAAAAGCGTATAACTTGAATGCAGCTAGTTTTTCAAGAATACTTTATTTTATTTATTCATACTATGAAATAACTCAGAGTGGAGAACTATTCATTTGATCTATGAAGCTATTTCTGAAAGATAAATGTTTCAGTTTTATTTACACTTAGTTTATTCTTTTTGACGAAAGCTCTTTTAAGCGTTTAATGAATAAGTTTGAATAATTTTATAAAGACGCTTTAAATTTCTATGTGATGATATTTTATTTAAAACATTACTAAGCCGGTCTTTTCATAACACTTTTAGTAAACCGATTGCAAGTTTTCTTCCGGTAAATTAAATTCAAATATATATAATTATACTAGAGCTTGTATTTTACTTACTACTAAATATTGGAATTTAGAGTTGAAAGAAAGTAAAAAAAAACACCAAACTTATAAAGATTAAAACGTTGATTGTCGTAAGAGAAAAACATAAAATTTGGATAAAAAATAGTATTAAATTTAAATACACTTACAAAGAAAAGATAATATGATACAAAATGGTGATGAATTATTATTTTTTTCCCCATGTCTAATCCGTAAGTGAAGCATATATAAAAAAAACATGACTCCACTAAGATCCTGTCGGAATCGAGTACTCTTGCATCTACCGAAATGTTGTCAGTGTTCCATGGACCTGCTGAATATTTTCTTCAGATAGCATTATATTAAGTATCTTTTCAAGACACCGGTTTACTTAAAAGTATTCAAGTCGACGTATTATTCTCTCGAAGCATCCGCAACATGTGAAGAAAGCATATACAGTATAGCAGCTTTATTATTGTGATAATAAAGAAGCTTTGCTGTAAGTTTTCTAATATTTATATCGTGAATAATGTCAAATCGTCGCAGCTCTGAAATTCGATGTTATCATGAGTTTTCCAAGCTTGCTATGCGATTGATTTGAGCCTTTATTAAGTACTATGATTTGTGATTATAAAGCAGCATTTACATAATGCATGCATTGAGCAGTAAGTGTTAGGTTTTTATCTTGAACAGTTTTGAGCCCTAGTTATTCACCATATACATTAACGTTGCTCTAGATATTCCGCTTCAGATAGTGAGCTATTTTGCGAAGTATCAGAAAAATGTTTAATAAATATATCAGCATTTTAAATAGTAATGCAGTTCCATTATAAAAAGAATTTATTTATTAAAATTAAAAAAATGAGAACAGCTTTAAGCTCATTCTATAAATTTTTATTGTATTAATATTTGTCGAAACTTTTCGGTTTGTTTCCTACAAGCTCTATAATTATACATGTTGTATGTTCGATTAAAACTTAGTATATTCTCAATATACAAAAGCTTATTTATACTGGTAATTAATATTTGAATTTTCAATTAATAATGTGAACGTGCGACGGTGATCAATCACACATTTAGATTAATTAGATTACTAAGAGACAGATAATGAAGTTAGGTACATTGACTAATTAGTTGAACACTTACCTCTTGCGAACTTATCAACTGTTACTGTTGTAGATTGGAGTGTGTTCAAGTTTGTAATTCAACTGAATCTCTTGAACAATCGCTATGCCTATTATAATATATAGCGACTACATAGACGTATAATTGTATAGCTACCGCTTTTCAACTATCGAAGTTTGCAAATAAGAGTGATCATTCATTTTCACCCGCATTACTTAGACGTGTATGAATTTCTGACTATCAATTTAAAGGAAAAAAATCTTAACCAAATAGTTTTGAATTCAATTTTTTCAAGCGATATTCAATTTAAGGTAATTCATTTAAAAAATTTATATAAATATATATATGTATCATTCACGCAAATTACACACTTTGAATAATATAAAGGCTAAGTCATTAAGTATACGAGCTTAGAAATTAATAATCATGACTACTTATTAAATAGTCGTTTAAAATTAGATACCAAAGTAAAATAAATAATATGAAATATAATGAAAGATACACTCATTATATTAAGAACTTGATTGATTACAATTCTTGTAATTAATAATATATTTTTTTCCGTTATGCCCATCTTATAAATAGAGCATGTGGCTACCAAATGGCTCTTTCAGAAATCTCTGTCACTCTCCAGCCGTCTAGCATCCTTTCAGATCATGCCATTATTATTTAATTCCGCCGAGTACGTCTTATAGATGGTACCTGACGGTCTTACAGGACGCTGGAATCCCACCGATTGGAAGAAGAGATAAACAGAGTTCAGGCTTTCTGAAGACATTTGTAGTACAGGATTTAGTCAGCTCTAGCACCGCTTTATGACTTTCAAATTGATATGTGTACCCCGTCCGCTCCTTATATATCAATGTTCTTAATGAAGTCATACTACTTCACCTCCAATATTCAAAGTAGGCAACTTGTTATTTTACATAAGTTTCCAAAATTTTCTTGTTATTTGCATAATTCCATGTTACGTTAGCATCATTCAATATAAATACACCATGTGGATAGTAGTTAACGCTATCACAAGTCGTCGAAATCCTGTCAGTCGGAAACAGTCAAGTAAGATTCAAGCTTTCAGGAGACATCCGCAGCACGTGTTTTTGCTAGATCTATCGTTATTACATATCTTTTAACGTAACATACTGTTACTTGATCTTTTATTTTTTAAGACTAATCACCTTCCATATTCGCAGGCATCTGCTTAAATAGAAATCTATATGTTTTAAAATTGGAGCAGATACGTTAAAGAGTACATATATTTATATATAAATATTTATTTAATTTATAAATAAATATGTTTTTTTTCAATTAACATGAGTATTTTTATATCAAGAGTGTTTTGAAGCATTTCAAACAAAAATTTGAAATTATTTACCTTCCCTTATACATTTTTTTTGGTTTGTAAAATAGCTTTGAAATATTTTGTTTAATTTGAATGCATACTTAATGCCAGGTAAAATATACGCTCTTTTGTAATTTTTCTTGGATTTAAAGCAAAGAAAGTAATTTGTTATTTTTCTACGTACCTGCGATGTTTTTTCACCACGTAAAAAGCCACATATTTGTATTAAAGTTTTGTTCTTTCCGCGTTTTTTCGTACCGTATAAATATACATTTATTCAGCATAAGATATGTTAATTCGAGGTACGGGAATGCGTATGTCAGTGATTTTAATAATCAGCTTGTAATCATTAAAAAAACATATTTTTTAAATATATTATTTTATAAACATCGGTATGAGACATTTGATATTTAAAATATTTGCTTCTGGCGATTAAATGTTGTAAAATCTTAAATGTATAAACTAAAGAAAATTGTGTAGAAGATGTAAATCATACTAAAGAATGACTTACAATGTTAATTCACAGATCAGTCATATCGAAAAGTTATTAGTAACGACAAACCACCATTAATATATTTGACAATAATGCATTTACTTTTTCATTTCAATCACAATAAAAAAATAAACTATTTTTCACAGCAAATTTAAAGCAGTGTTAGTGATTTTAGAAAGTTTATTTCATAAATTGTAATATTTATGTTGTATGGTATACGAGGTATTGTAAGTCATATTTTTCCGAGTGTATATAATTGAAAGAATTTCTTCTATATTTATGATACAAATTTACAACCTTGAATTTTTTTGGTTCCCCTTTAAATACGTTAAGTATTCTTTCTTTATTTTTCTTCATATTTATGTTTTAAATATACTCGAAGCAGTACAATCTCATTAAAGTACACATCAAAATAAGTAGTTAATCGATTTGATTACGTGCGTTTGATCATTTGTTTAGTTTTTCGTTGTTTTTATGATATGCTATTAGTATTATATGTGTATTTATCAATACGAATTATGATTATTAATGAAAAAACCTTACAATGTAATAGTATGTTTAGTTATTATCTAGTGTAATATAATATTGTCAACTTTATCATGGATAAATAAAACAAATACCGATGGCTTAAAGTGAAAATATAGTTTTGAAATATTTATAGACAGTAAAAATTGATTATGATTTGTTTTTGCGCTATTTTTGATAAAACAACACTTAAGCACTTAAAACGATTTATTCGCAGAGCTTCTTACGAATAACATACTTTTGATAGATATAAATATAAAATGCCAAAATTATTTATTATGCAGTGTAGGTCTCAGATCCAAATAAAATTGTCAAATATTTTTAAAACGTTTTTCGATAAATATAAATAATTTTGAATGCTCAAATTGTTACGGGACATGAATATAGCATGGTGTAATGGGATGGTATTATTAAATTATATTCAGCTGAATTTGCTTCAAGCCATCGATACACCAGCTAAGTCTTTCTTGTTTGTGATTTCCGTAACGTTTAATTAGCTTGTAATACAAAAATGGTGACTAGGGAAATAAATAAAACTGTTTTTCTTATTATCAACAAATAAATAACGATAGTACTGTTATATTATATATACAATGTAGTCTTCCTTTATACCGGAAGTCGTTCAGTGCAGAAAATAGAAAGCGGAAAGTTCTAGAATGGCAAAAGAAAAAAATATTCTTGAAAAAATAATCATGATTTTTTAAAAAAAAGTATTCACTTAACTCTGTTTGTATAAAACATGATTACGTTCTATAAATGAAATGAGGTAAATAATAATATTAAGTTATATTTTTTGGTTAATTTGATTGAGAATAAATTTGTTTTTGGCAAGATCAAATACATATCATATTGTGCCAGCATATGTGGCGTTGAATACACTCAAGCAATTGAGGGGGTCTAAATGATTGATACACAATAATGTGAAAGGTTTGCTACGCACACTATTCAAATCGTAGAGCCCTCTACATCTTAAGGCGTAGGCGCTCTACGTCAGAGTTTCTGGAAGTCTGCCACGAGACAATGCTGATACATTCTAAATATTTCTTCGCACGCAATAAATGTTATAATTTGCCCGATAAAGTAATATACTTATTCTAGATACTTGTATAGTTTTGAGGTATCATACTTGTATAGATCAAGCAATCGGAATTTTTACTTTTGTAAACTGCACATATATGAAAAGTTGCAGAAAAATATATTCCCGTTTTTTTTTTCATTTAATTTTTCAATTTATATATTTTCTGAGATTATATATCAACATTACTTACCATTCAATATTATTTCATTATAAATAAAAGTACATCACTGAAAATATATTCTATAGAACGAAGTGAAATAATAATTATAATATACATATATTTATAAGTGAAATAGTTATAATAAAGTATGTTTTAGAAAGTATACTGTTTGTTCTTGTGTATTTATACCATGATTTAAAAAAATAGTTAATAGAAATAATAAAATTTCAGATTTTTTCATAAGCATTGTTTTTTAGAAAAAATTCTCAAATTACTAGGTATTTATTTCAATATAATTAATCTAAAAAACGTTATAAAGCTTCAAAATTTAAATCTATAATCTTTGGTACCAAAGCAATTGCGTTTAAAGGTCAGACAGAGGACATGTTTAAACGTATGAAGTCACAAATTTAAAAATTAAATATTGTAATATAACATATAATATACAACAATTGTGGTTGATAATTTTCAGTTATCAACTGTCTTTATACTTTATTTTATTTGAAAAACATAGAATATTGTTACTATTTTGTATAAAAATATACTAATATTTGATACATTCTTCTACCATAGAGCAAGAGAAAGCCGACTCTTCGGGATTTATAGAGATTATCCTTCAATTCTAAGTGGATAAGAAAAAATCCCAAAATTCTTAAATAATGCGATACAAATAGCGCTGGTCTTGATGTTGTAAGGTGCGAGGCTTAAAAAAATGTTTTGAGCGAGATTTTATTCAAGTTTTTACTAGAAGAACTATTTCTTTGATTTTATTTTGATACGTATTTCAGTTTATCATTGGTACTAAGTAAGTTTAACATAACCCCGTCGTAACTTTTTTGTGCTATATAATAAGTTAAGTTATACGAACTACGGATGTAGTTTTTATATTTGTGGACCCGTAAAAAAGACTCTTAAATTGTCACTGTATCTTTTTTATACAAAAGTGGTTAAATTTCAAGGTTTTAAATCATATCGTTGCTGTTTTTAGCACTTTGAAAAATCGAGCAGAAATATATACAATAATAAATTATGCAATTCACACTAGTTAGCAGTGGCACTGTGAAACTGCAGCATCCCATATTTCTACTCGATATCATTATTTAGTTATTATAATGAGTCTTTTTTTCTTTAATTCTTTTATTATACTTGTAGAACAAATAGTCCTTAAACTTAATGTCAGTAGCCGTAGCCATCCATAGCTTATGAAAAAGATACATTTTTTTCTATGGAACTGTACGCTTTACAGTTCCAGCGGCGTGGTATTTGATTGTTGTGCGGGTGCGCACATAAGAAGCTACGCGTGAGATTGCGAGGGTGAGAGAGAGAGAGAGAGCTGTCGCTCTCGCAGTGCCGACTACGTCGTGCTGGTGGGAGTTAGATTTTTTACTCCACGTGTGTTGTGCTTAAATATGGATTTAAATTAGTCAAATTCTCATAAAAAATCTAACATATCAAATCTTCATAATGTATTATAGGAATTAATATACTCTATTTCTTTAATTTATTTTAGGTATTTATTTATTGGAGAAGTAATCTTCACAAATTTGAGATAAATTTGCTCTACTTTCAAAGCGAAAGTGGTAAAAGAATAGTATAGATTGAATTGTTAAATAAAGGCAAAGAAAATTAAATCAACTATCTGTTTTAATCATGATAAAAAAATCTAACATAATATAATTGAGGAAAATATATGTAATGTCTCTTTGGTAGCGTCGTTAGTAGGGTGCACGCCTAGCAATCCGGGGAATGCGGGCTCGAATCCCCATCTGTCAGATTTTAAACATTCAAAAAATGCAAGACTGCATGGTTGGGTTGACAAATAATTCTAGTGAAAAATAATCTGTGAAGACGTCTTCCCATTGCGATGATTCATATACTCCTCTTTCGGATATCTTTACATTTACAGAGCGAACATGGTATAAAAAAAAATGAGTAATGAATTGTTAATATTGGTAAATATTTTTTTTTAATCGTAGCATTGTTTAAAAATAAAGATATTTTAATTATAATAGTAGTGATAGTGTAATTATTTTGTTAAATTATATTTTAATTTACATTTTGAAATGCAAACCGGCTGGTGGTGAACCACTGAATGTATCTAATGCGGGTAAAAAGATCCACCGTCCTATACTGCAAAACGTAAAGCATCTTGCGGCGCGTAGGCTTTTGCACTGAGGTCGTATACAATTTAGATTGAGGTAAATTTATCGCTCGTGATGGGCGAAATATTTTCAAATCATACGCAGCTCGACTTTTGGTCCCGTCTGTCTAGCCCCCTAAAAGCTTTCCCTAGCTTCTGAAATTATGTCAAAATAAAGAAAAATATTTATTCATCCCCGCGTTTTTATTCGCGTCTCGAGTAGGTAATGGATGTGCTCCTTTTAAAGCATTTCGCCGACTCAATGTTTTTACTGAAAATATTTTGCTTCTCGTCTTTCATTGCCTTGACTGTCGTAAATTTGCCTCACGTTATGTACCATTAATAAAATTACGCACTGACGCTATTCACTTTTTCGAATGATTGTTCAAAAATAAATTACGCGAAAAGCTATTTTTTTCTACCCTGTTTGACGAAACGAAGCTTCGTTAAACATCGAAAAGTTTTTTTACCCCTTTGCATATTATATTAGAAATTTTGTGTGCTATGCAAGAATGGAATAAAAGAAGCGTAGATATTCGCAAAGCTCCTACAAATTTCACATTTCAATTTTTACTATACCCCTTAATATTATATAAAAAGAAGAATATTTATAAGCCGTTTTATTATATAATCTTTGAATATAATATTATTTTAATTACAGCCATTAATAATAATAAATGAATACTGAGAAAACGCCCAGGTGTTCTTGTAAATAGATCGAAACCGCAAGTTAAAATTCAGTATATGCATATCAAACATATGTCTTTACCATGTATACAAATAATAGAATTATTTTTGCCAGATTTTTTTATAAACTAGCTTTACCCGGCCACGCGTTGCTGTGGCTCAATCTGGTTAAATGGCACTGTTTTTTTTTAATCATGTTTTTAACTATCACAGGCGTAACATTTATTTAATAATAGTAAAATAGTCATAATAAAAACATGCGTGTATTTAAATGCAACGTTGTGTTAATTTTTTTAATGAAATCGGTCGAGAACTTTTCGAGATATAAGATTTTGAACAAACAAACGTTTACATTTTTATTTATATAGATTGCAATATTTTTTGCAAGTACTCTTAAGAACGTTAAAAAAACTTATTTGATTATATCGTTGTATGTTGATGTTGTGATTTTTGCTCTAAAATAGTATTTGAAAGCCATTGATAATGATAAATGAATGTCGAGAAGACAAACAAGTGCGTTTCTCAGAAAATTGAAACCGCATGAAAATTCTGTACAAGCATAAAAAAATGTATTTTAAAAGTTCTTATTAAAACCTTTAAAGGCTTCGATCTCTATTTGCTTCATTCTCTGACTTTTAATGAAGTACTAGTATTCGGTATTTCAATTTAATTTTTAACAATATTAGATTAGTTATCTATTAATTGAAAAAGTAAACACTTAAATAAATAATATTATAGGACGCTTGCTAATAAATAATGTATTGTTTATTCCAGTACAATAATATCTACTGTGGAAAAGAAAAAGTGACATAGAACAAATTTTACAGGAGGCACAAAAAACTTTTATTTGATGATTTTGAGCCAAGCTCAAAACATTACATAGAAAAATCCCTGAAATGCCTGAAGACTAAAACTGTTATCTTATTTACTCAACATGATATTAATTAAATAGGTTGAAACCAGTTAAATTGATAAGGTGGCAGTCCTTTTTTCTGGTCGCGAATTTCATAAGCCGCCCTGTTTTTAAACTTAAAAGCTAGATTTAGACACTAAGTCGGCATTTTCCGCTTATATTCCTTTGACGGAATGTGTATTAATTTTTAGACATTCAAATGATGAAATAAAAGCTATTTTGAAAAATTGAAGGCTACTTCCTTTTTGATTTTTACAGTCGATATAAACTTGGGTTAAATTATAATCTGTAGACGTTTTTTTTGATATCAAAATTTTCAAGAAAGAGATTTTACATCAATATTTAATATACCACTTCATACCCAATTCCGATCAAAATACATTTCAAGTTACTAAGTTTATAAATGTTAAATAAAATACAATTATACGTGTATTTAGAAGACGATGGACATTTGTGTAAGAGAAGACGGAATATGGTGTCGATGACAGGTCTAATTGAAAAGGGATATCCGATTTCTTGGCATTACAAATAATTTAACAAGCCATAAACTAGTGAGAAATCGAAAAGTTGAATTGAATAAACTGAGATTCAATTCAGAACGTAGTGCTATATGACGATGAAAATATAATATGTTCGTATAAAAATCGGTTGACTTTAATAACTCTTCCCTAAGCCTCACCCTTTCAATTATTTTCTTTTGATGATTTTCCATTCGATATACGAGTTTTCTCAAATTTCAATTACATCGAACTTATATTTAACAGAGAAAATGTCTCGATCGAAAACAGTACTCTGTCAATCAAATGGGATTAGTCTATCAATACGGTTATTCAATATGTGAGTTTACATGGATATTGCAAGGTTGAGTGACTCTATTATCATTTTGTCTATATTTCAAATACCCACTTTCGTAATGAGAAACTGGAGTGACAATACCGAGGCATATTATTTTGAAGTAAAAGTCTTTGTGTCGGATCAATTTTAAGGAAGGGTAGGTATGCGTGTCTATCAGACAAAGAAGCTAAATATATTTGTATCTAGAGCTTTTGATGTGTAGAAATGATACGTAATAATAATTTACTTAATATTAATGTATTTCGTTTCTTTGAGAGAGACATTTCTAGTTTAATATGCGGTGCTTGGCTGTCTAGTTATCTTATTAATTCTTTCCACACTGACAGAGCGTCTGCCAAGGTAATAGAGTAACGAATACAACGTATACAGCATATTTATATTATAGCTTGCTTAATATTTTATCACATTTTGAAGTTAATTGATTTTTTGCTGAATCAGCACTTAGCTTATTAGTTTCCTTAAGATATTCGTTCTAGATTCTCTACATTGTTTTATACATTTAACTAACTGTAAGTGATATAGCAACCGATAAGATCTAACCTATTTATTGATTGATATGCTTAAAATAGTATCATGTATACTCATGTATTTATTATGTTGATGACTAATCCCCTGTAGGCTAAATAATTATACTCTTGACAATGTTGTTGTAACCGAGTTTTGATATTATAAAAAAACAATCAATTTGTAAAACGGTTCATTCTTGTTAATACATACACTCTTATATTAACAGCCAAGACAAAATGCTTCATGAAAATTCATTTTAAATAGAGCTATTTAGATAAACACATGTAAGATTAATGATTGAAAATATTATGTTTATTATTATGGATATATAATTTTTTTCCATGTTCGCTCCCAAAGTGGAGCATATGGACCTACACAGAGTAAAGATATCCACTGGAGTATATGAATCTCCGCAATGTGAAGACGATTTGACAGATTATTTTTTACAAGAATTTTTTCTCAGACAACTGCTCAACCCAATGGGCATCCAGTCTTGAACTTTTAAATTTTTACAAATCCAACAAATGAATAATTTTTTACATGAATTTTTTATTTATATTATGTTTGTTTCACTAAGACTTCAGTAAATACTGTTAACGTACATTTGGAAAGCAATATGACATATCAATGGCTATAAATTGACAGCACGTATCATATATTTGTTGAATTGTTGAGGATGACCAAAAAATCTCTCAATGGTTATTTTTTTATAAAGATGTTTGGTTCTCCTGAACAATGGATGATACATATTATCAACTTATGGCCATTGATATATAATAATATATTCCGTTACATAAAATTAAAATATATATATTAGGATAGGGCTGTGATTATTAAGCAATAAAATAAGATTTTCACAAAATTATGAAAATTCATGTTACGAGATAAACTTGTTAGAATACTAAATTATTTAAAACTGGTAAACTTCCATATGTGAGATCACTGTTAGCGA
>JAGVSQ010012405.1:0-11654 GCA_022683975.1 Rhyacophila evoluta
TCTTGCGATAGTGGCGCCATCGGGTTGTGAGGCTAAGTACTTATCGGACTGCCCTTGTAAGATATAATATTAATATGACTAATATTATAAAAGCATACAAAAATAAATAAAACGTTACTGAGGATAAAATTTATGTATTCTAAAATTGTTTAGTTGGAATAACAAATATAATAAGTATTAAGGATTAAATACATTTGCAAATTTAATAAAGAAAATGGTTTGATTCCATAGTTTGACTAAAGTTCATATCACGCTATAGCATTACATCATATAAAAGTATTAATATTTATTCAGTTATAATGAATTTAAAGAAATAGAGTTAATAAAAGGATATCACAAAAAGATTCACATATCGAGTTGTGATACTGAGTCAGACGTCTTAACCACTTGGCCAAACTTAGAATGTTCAATGAACAGGACACCTCACAGACAAAACTAAATAAAAACCTTTCAAAATGAGCCAAGAAACAATAATAAGTAAAGGTGAGGATAACTCATCCATTTTATTATTTTATTACAATCAATTCGAAGACAGATGCAGTCACAAAATTGAAATGTTCAGAAGAGCTGAAAATTGTTTTTTAATTATTTTTTAAGATTTTATAACTTTCATAAATATACAGATCAATGACAAAAATAAATAATAGAAATCAATAAATTGTAAATCGGAAATAACCAGAAAAAATGAAAATTTATGCTCTTTACAGTTGTAAAAAAAATGTTTTATAAAACAGTACTTGAGTAAAACAGACTTGAATCCTTCTGTCGTACAGTAAAATCGACATTTTGGTTGGGTATTTGGAAGTATGTCAGATATTATTTAACATTTTACATTCAAAAATGTGGAATCGATTAAGGAAAATCTTGCTGTACTTTGGATTCTGGTTTCCTGGGAGGTTGATGATAGTTTAATTTCAGTCAAAATATTGTCATCAAAGGTAGATTTATTTTATCGCTGTATTCTCATTAATAATATCATCCCTTTAAAGGTAAAACTCATTAAATGCAAGGCCTATCGTTTGCAAAAATAAGTTTAACGATAGCTGTCCTATTAATGGAGAAAAAACAGAGTGGTGTAACTTAAGGAACGGATTTTATATCGCAAAAAATATCTTTTAACCTCAATATCTCAAAACTATAAAAATGCAGTTAATGAGATTTACCTTTAAAGGGGCAATTTATAACCAACACTCAGTTAATTAATAATATAGTAAAGTTCTCACTAATGTTACTTATTTTTACGATAGTAAAAGATATAATGCTAATGAATAATTACCATTATTTTCTTCAAGTTTACAAAGTAATTATAATTAGTTATTTGAGCATAATATTACAAAAAATATTTCAAAATACTATGACGCTAATACTGTTAACACTATTGTTTATTTTGTAATTATTTTGATTTTAAGAATTTTGGTTGATCCCTATGATATTAAGACTAACGTGGATCAATAATTGAGTTAAAATAATAATAATAGGCGCTTCTCGAGATAACTAATAATAACCACACCAAATAATACTCTCTGAGCATCTCAGAACTTGTTGAATGACGTTTGCATTAGATGCATAAAGACTCAAGTGGACTTTATAATGCATAGGGCCTCTAATGCGTTATGCTTCTTACATCTAAATGCAATTCCATATTTCTTTAATCTTTTGAGACACGACTTTTATCTTTCTGTCACTGATAAACATGATCATTAATTACAAGTTGTCATCATTAACTCATTTTGTCAATTTTGTGACTTGCATCTGTCTGCTTCTCAGCTACGGATATTATTGTATAAAAAATTTAATACATTTCCATTAAAAATAAAGTAAAAATTCTACTAAAACTTGTAATAAACAAGTTTCACTATTCTTGCTTTTCATAGACTAATATTAATCTCAATTTCCAAATGGTACTCACTTTCTCAATATTCTTGTTGTAATTACCACATCCTTAACATATATATGACGTTCTGTGAATTATCTATTAAATAAAACTAGTAAGCTTGTTATGTGATATGTGGTACCTTTAATTAATAACGATTGATAACAAAAAATATTCCCTCCACTACCCGCAATGTTTTCACACTTTCAGCTGCACAAAGTTAAATGGTATGGCATAATCTGTCATTGCACGCTATTGCTATTTAGCATAAAGTGAAACTAGACAGGTAGTTATGAGTCTTGTGCTCATGAAGCCTTTGAGGCGACAACATAGAATAAATTTTGTAGGGCCATTCTTATCAAAACAGTCAGTCTCCAAGCAGTGAACACAGGTTAAGACTTAGGATGAGTAAAATTTTACCTTATGTTCATTCAGATGGCAATTGGCACTTTTAAGGAATTCCTAAGAAATCCTGGATGGCATAGGACCCTCATTCCATAAAGAGATGATGGTCCTATATAAGGGCGTGTCTAACGCAGGCAGGAATAAATGTAATGAAATGGCAATTACCTGTACTCTTCGGGCTTGCTTTGTGGAGAAAACTGATTCATTTGGTGCATTCAACTTCCTGACATGAAGATTGCCGCCTGAAGTTGTTCTTCAGAAAGCTAAAAATGATGATGCGAGGTTCCCGAAATTTCAGAAGCCGAGATGAGAATACTGGCCTCTTCTTACGTCTTAGGGTGTACTATTATGTCACCATTGAGCACTCTTTGATTGCCAGTAATGTGGCAAGTTTGATGATGGACTTATCGTTAGTTTTTGTGACCAAAGATTTCTCCTCAAAAAAATTAAGGGCTGGCTCTAGTTAGTAGTAGTTCAGAGAATACTGATGGGATGGGCTAGGAGAACTGATGTCATCGTCGCCAATGAACTGTGTGGATTTATTTTTTTTGCTTCTTTTTCGTTGTCGTCTTTTTTTCTTATTTGGTGGGTTTGCCATATTTTCAGACATATAAGACAAGTATTCGTCATAGGGCATGTATTCGTCATAGGGCATATAATGATCATAGGGTTCATATTTGTCCTCTTTAATGGAATTTTGTTTGCATACCTTGCACTTGGGCCAAAACGCTTTGTAAGATATGTAGCAAAGGCCAGCTGTTGCAGCAATTGGGGGTAGCAAAGCCGACCAATCTTTGTCTGGAACAATGAATAAGGAAGAAAATTGTATATTTTGGTGATTTTGCTCTTTCTGACATCCATTTCTTTATACCTATTATTTGTGTGAATATAATATGCTGGAAGTGTACACAATTTTGAGATTAAACAAATCTCCTAAATACGATGATCAATTTTCAGATTCATATTTTTCTTTTATAATTACATTTTCGAATATTTTTCAGCTACTCTAGGATCTAGTAGACCAGTTTCAGTTAATATGTATTGTATGTACTAAGTGGTTTAAACTAAAGTAGTTGTTATTAAATTTGTACCAATATTTTTTTTATTATTTGGTAAAAGCAACAATTATTCAGTACAAAAAAATTTTGGTTCATTCTTATTATAATGATATTATGGTTTCTATAACAAAACCGCAACTTTTATACTGTTGCTAAGTATGTACTTTATTATAAACTGAAATGAAAATTTTTAATCAGCAACAATATTATATGTTCAATTTAAAAAAAATTCGCTACGAAGTCAAATGTTTGACGTTTGAAAATTTGAGAAATTTCTGTAACTGTTGGGGACGTCAGTGTAAAGATAACCAAAACATATGTTCAATGTAAATGTAAAACAGATGTCTTGATACTTTGTGAAAAATGATCAATTTCAAGACGTGTAACATTTTGCAAGATTTGTTTTGAACGAAACTTACATTCTAGCCGGAACCACCCATCAATTGATTTAGGAATTGGCAAATTAACCAAGTATTTTGGCATGGAAACATTTACAAAATGAGCAATGGGCCGCATGATGTCACTCTTAGCTACCATTACCTATCAGGCCGATATTAAAAAAAACACGAAAGCTATACAAGTTATCTAGAAACCTCATTAGCAAAACTTCCACACTGTCAACAAAAATAAGTACATTAAGTGCTGCCGTTCTATGATATTATATTTCCTCACTGATGTAATTATGTGCTGTAAATTAATGCTGAAAAAAAAACAATATGGTTAAATAATGATTTTTATATCAAACCAAAACGCACTAAGTGAACAATATTTCAAAATAAGTTTAGGTTATAAATAATTGAAGTTCAAATAACTTTTCTGTAAAATTATTAATTCTAAATAAAATAATATTAAAATAGCATTTTCATAAAAAAGTTTAGACTTTTCATAATTAATAATAACACTGTATCGTTATATTTATGTTTCTATATTATAAAGTAGAATTTTTATTTTACATTGTTTTAGCATTTTTTAAATATTTTAATATAATATATTAAATTGAAAGCTTGGTAAAAAAAACACGATAAACATATTTTACAAAACGGTTCTTCAAATAATATTTAAAATATTACTAAAATCAATGAAAAATTCTCAAATTCGAACTTTTGAATTGATTTATTTAAAGTAACTGAAAGCTTACATACAACTTGTAAAGTTTGCAAAGCAAATGTGATTACGCTGATAATTCTTTGAAAAGAGGGATTTATTATTTTAGTGTTTGATGTTTTCATATTTCCAAATTCCTAATAATAGTTTAAATATTTAGCATAATGTAGCTTCATCAATATGAAAATAAGAAATTTATAGTGTTGCTACTATTGTATTAGTTAACTTTATAATTTAACCACTAGATGTCTACGCGTACACCGATTTCCTGACGTTTTTAAATAATTCTTAGTCCACCAAAATGACTTAGTACGGCGCTGTCAACGTTTACCTGCAATAATTTTTTCAGCTTAGTAGTAAAGTTAAGGGTTGCTAGCGACAGTGGCATTATATTATTCCCAATCTACAAATGGTATTTTCTTAATATATTTACTGTAATTATCAAACTAAAACAAGAATACGGGAATATGATTGTAAAATATTTATCAAACAAATTTTGTTTTATTTTGAAAAATAACTTGTCTCTAAAATAATATAAAAAACAACCAATATTTTGGACTAGAAAAATTAGTTTTATAAATTGATGTCAATTGAGTGAACATATTGAAAAATCACAGAAGACGAAAACAAGAATGTCTTATTAATATTTTCTTCAGAGAAATGAATATAGTGTGCATTTTACCCTATGCATTTTTAGAAATCGTAATTGAGTGAACTCGGTGCTCGACTACGTTCTGGTTTCGGACTCAGTAGTCTGGCAGCACTGCCAGAGAGTGTTCGAAAGTGTTGTGCAAACATCAACATACGGTTGACTGTTCGTTTTGTTGGTACCGTGAAATCGATGTTGTTAAAAACCGAATATGGCTGAAGAGTGGATGGTGGTTTTAAATCGAAGTGATAGTTTAGGGTTTGGTTTCTCATTGCTTGGAAAAGCTGGACTACCACATATTATATACGAAGTTGAAGAGAATTCACCGGCAGCTCGTAGCGGCGAGGTAAGCGTTTAATTCGTCCATCTTGAAATATAAACATGATTTTAGCGCTTCGGCGTCCCGTCAATCTGACGTTTTGCAAAGTGTGTGGGACGGTATCAAAAACTTTTTCACTGATTAAAGCCACCGCCATGTTAATAGATGATAAAATGTAAAAACAGTGACAACCTATAGCTAAACATTTCTTATCGGTCTTGTTTTTTACACGCAGAGACACGGGATGCATATTTTCACGCACTTAAAAGAAAATCTGGCATATTATACATGCTTGTCATTTTGTGGCATATGAGTACAAATTTGTGTATGGACCCTGACTTTTTTCATTTATTGTTATTTTCTCTTGTGGAGTCATCTAATTGTTAATAATTTAAAATATATAGTAATAATATTATCTATTTTTTTTCGTTTGTGGTTTTTTGTACAGCGTGTCATTTGTGTGAAAACATTTATGTATACAATTTAAATTACCTATGAATGCATATCATAAATTATTGTCTGGGAATAAGTAAGAAAATATAAGGTTATATTAATAATTTGACGCGTAATTCCACGTCAGGTGTGCTTCAGACGGTCCTTTTCATATTGATATAGTGACGTCCCTTTATTTCGAAGTAAATACTATGAACCAAAAGAGATAAATAAACAAAAGGAATAATAAAACCAGATGAGCGTGAGTACCTGCCAAAAATATTATGATCATAACTTATTTATTGTATGATTGGCTTGTCTTAATAAGTTATTGTTTGATTAGTAACTCACTTGTTTTTGCACCATCTTTTTTGATATCCCCAAGAGATAGTAATATATATGGAACCATTTCACCCTATCTTGATACAACATCTTATAAGGAATTCATTCGGCAAGAATTAATGTTCCCTCGGTGTGTAAGTGTATTAAATTTTTCGTATTTTCATTTGGTACACGCCCAGTTATGTTTGGGGAATCGAATCAACTAAAGTGTATTCAACACACAGGTATGCAGTAAAAATTCAATTAAATACTCACAATATACTTAAATTTAACGGAAAATTCTATTTCATGGATACATTATGTACAAATGCATATTTCGTGGGTTAAGAGTAGGCAACGCTGCGCTCACGTATTGGGCAGGATCGTTGTCTATTTTGTGGAATAAGCCAAACATATTTCCAAATTAGATAGGATCATTAATAAAGGGTAATTTTAAAGAATATTCAAGCTCTATTAAAACACGCTTATAGTATGACTTTTGGAATTTTTGTAATCATCATGTTGAGGTGTATACCTTTCAAGATAAAAACAATATTTATCAACTGATTGAATTAAGTAGATGAAATATGTACATATTATCGTCAGGTTAGAAACTTGACTTAAATTTTTATACGTAGTAATTGAATCTATGGGTTTACTTGAAAAAGTAAACATAATATATGAACATAGTTAAATGTTTGAGTTTGAAATATTATTAATATTTATTTAGGGTATTAATCCAGCAAGCTCTTACTTTAATGTGTGGATCCTGAATATTGGTGGGTACCAGCGTAATAAATGGCCTTTTTTGCCAAATCCAAAACATGTAAATTATATAGTTTTAAAAGTAAAGCCAGTTCCAATCGGCCTAATTTATATTGAAGAGCTTTTGAAGGACATTATTTGTCTGAACGAAAATAGTTTTCACTTTTAAATACATGGTGGATGTGGACATCCACTGCGTTGAAGTATTTTAACATTTTGTGCAATACATTGGTGCCATGGCTTATGAGTTAATTTCGTTCCACAACGGAGCTCGTAACTCAAATTAATCCTTAAATTTTCCCTATTGAAGTGAATCGAAATGCCGATAACCCACAAATGTTTGTTACACGTTTTTAACGATGAAATGTATAGTTCTAAAAAAATGAATATTGCATAAAAACACGATAAAACTGAATGTATTGCAATAAACTGGTTTTTATTAAGTCAAAGATACCATCAGCAGCGTCTGCAGTGCTAGGTAGACTCTTTCTCCTTAAGTATAGTGCAAATCATATAAGTGTTACGCTCGTACTGCTTTGCCAAATCGACTAATACCATGTTTTTCTTTAAAATCTTTATTTCAATGCCCATTAGCCGCTTCTTATTCTCAGCATCGTCCTCTGCACTCACTTTATACTGACCCATTGGGTATCTCAAGCTGGCTCGTAACCCGAATTTCAGTTCGCAACTCAATGAAAAATACGGTCGAGAGACGACTCATATCTCGAAAAATTCATTAGTTTGTACTCTCATCAGTTAAGATAGCACTGTATTATACCGTGTTTGTTCAATATTCTGGCGGTGAATAAGAAGGCTCCGAGAAAGAAATTCATCGATATATTGTACGTATCGGCCTCGGATTGATATTATATGTATTTGTTTTATAATTTACCAGGATGGATTGCCTCTGAACGACCTTCGCTCTCCGCTGTTATTTATAACATCGCAAAAATTAAGAGGGTCGTTTTGCCTTCATCGGGAGATAACTGCGCATCACCCATTATAATCCAAAATCATCGAAGGTTAGCGCGCAATTCAAATTAAAGATAAAAGCTTATTTGTAGTATGTATCAATAAGTTATTTTTTAAGAACTAATATGAAAACATTTGGTATGGAACACATTTAAATGACAAAATAAAACATATTTATTTACTAAACAATGTCTACGTGACTAAAATCAGAGAACAATCCGAGTCAAATTAGCTTGGCTCGGATCAAGAGTTAGTTTTAACTATATTTTTGTAACCCAATATGTATATTTTTGTATCTAATAGAAAATGGTTAAAATATTGTTTAGATTTTTTTTCACATTTTGATGAGCCTTGGTGGGTATACAATTTCACAGGTATTTGTCTTACAGTCCTTGAACAAAATGACAAAACATATGGAATACATCAGATGTTGTCAGCCATTCGCTTAACTTATTGTATTCGTGTTTGTTATATGTACGTAAATTCAACCGTGCAATTATTTGCGCCTGGGTATCTGAAAACTAATTATGTGGGCAATTAGCACTATCCTTTCTGCGAAGCATGTGACCTACGACCACTGGTCAAGACAGTCGAATTATATTTTACATAATTTGTGTACCTAAAAATACATATACTTATTATATGTGCACTATTTACTGTCGAAATTAAACACTGGTACGACATTTTCAGTCTCAGAATTGACATCACTCTTCGTTTCCTCTCGAGAGTGAGAGTTTCACCATGAAAAGAGGTAACTTATTTTTTTGGGTTCTAAAAACTAGGTCAGATATATTTATTTAGTACCAAGTAACAATATAATATTTCTTTACTTTAATCTTCAACTTTAACCAGTGCAGTTTTCATATTCGCCGTATCCATTGCTTGTATAAAGAAATAAGGAGGGTGTGAAATGCCTGATAATAGTTACTATAAACCATAACCTTACCCTAATACGTTTCTTAATTATGTGTACCCAAACAAACCATAAAGGGGAGACTTGATGGATATTGCAATCTCTGGAATTTGCTGGTTTTGCGGAAGTTACACTAAAGTTTTGGGTCTTGCCAGATATTCTGCCCGAATATACCGCCACATACTAGATTCTCCTACAGCCAACGTGCTGTCATACATTTTTTACTTATATCAACAATCGTTCGTAAAATTATGAAAAAAAAGTGTCGATATTTCATATTATTTTTGTACTCTAATAATCGTAAAACAGTATTATGTTGCTATCACGCATCCCACAGTATTGGACTGCATCCAAGACATCTGTCATGATATTATTTTGCAATTTGTTGCTTTATTGAATTATTGGTGCTATTATTGATATGTGACATTGTTTAATGTTACTAATATTATGTATCGAACGTATTACTTATAAAATACATTGAATTAATCTCATAAGTTATATTGAGATATTTGATGCAGGCTATCGTTGTCAAACTAAATATGTAGTACAATGGTGAACACATTGTGATGAAAAAATACATGGACAGTGAAATCATTTGATCGATATGATTGTCGTTCATGACTGCTCTCGACTCGAAGCATAATCCACATTGTGGCTTATTTTGAAAGATTATTTCAACTGGATATTGGTTGTTAGCCAGTCGTTCAACCCATAGAAGCATCCTGCGTATTTAAGGGAGCTGCAATTTTGTACCCGTGACTTCCGGTACTGAAGCCCATGCGCTTTCCATCTCGGCCAAAGATACTTTTATTTTCTGTTTATAACATCTCTATTGCTTTTTCTTAGGTCTGGTTGCATAATTATGTTTTTGCTCTAATTTCTATATTTATTTATTATTTTTATCGATTACGCGAGTACTGGCAAAGCGCATGAAAACGTTTGAAAACATATAAAATTATTATTCAGTAAAATTATTTAACCGCTATAAATGAAGATTTTCCTCTTAACATTTTAATATAATTGATAAAGTGGTATTTTTTCGTAACACACTTAAACCGTTCCTTATATCCCGATATGTCACAATATTATCTAGACTTCAAAAAAAGGAAAGTCGAAGCACTGATACGATGACTTTATTATCGAGTATTTTGGTTTATATTTTGATATTGGTTCGGGATTTAAATACTAATGATTTTTAGTGGAAATATACTCTTGCGGTAAGTTATTTTATTTCAAAGTATTGATTATTACTTTAACTATTCGGATACTAAAAGCCAGTCCTTCGTAGCACTGTATTCAAAATCTATACGCCGCTGCACTCGGCATGTTTTGAATGATTAAACACTTGCAGTGCACTCTCGGCGGTACGAATTCCGTCGATTAGTGACGATTACGTGCGTAGATCGTCTGCCAAACATTCCCACACGATAATAATAAAACCGTGTCAATATCAGCAATCGCTAATACCACCAAGCACGAGCGCATCGCGAGTGATTAAAGGTCACACCGACATCATCAAATCACCAGGGTTGACCTTATATCTCAACGCTAACCGCTGGGATACCTGCATGAATGATTACTTGTCCCAGTGGCGTGCTGTGTAATATTTAATTTTGAGTACCGCAACGTAGTTTGGAAAAGTGCATGATAAGCATACATAATACGAGATCGTAAACGTAGATTAAATTCGACATTAGAGTTTATCTCTAGTTTAGTGCCATATTAATTTTTTGTTCAGTCATCATTAAATCTTCATGGAGTGTATTGAAATGGTGACATAGTTTTTCCGTGATTTTGTGTTAAAATATTAAGATTTCTGTTTCATTTTGATTTTCATTAAAAAATATTTATTTTAATAATAGTACATGTTTGGATTTTTTTTAAGCACCATGTTATTCTGATAGTGTTCGAAAATTAAATCATGTGGAGATATGCGGGACACGTCGATCGTATCATTGATAATTTTTGGATAAATCTTCGTTATTATTCTACGGCTTCTTTATAATTTCGGTGTCTACCTATGGCCTGATAGGTTTGTGAACGTCTTTGTAAACTTCTATCTAAGTCGTTATATGTAATCTGGTTTTTCTATCAGCACCTTCATGTTGTATCGATACGAACGGTGTGCCAGTATAAACGGAGAAAAAAATGTGATCTACTCAGATATGCAATGCACATATAATAATGTTTAGATTTACTTATTAGGTGTATGTTCGTTATTTTATGGGGTGTAATATTGCATACGTACGTGTCTAATTAATATGCTCATTAAACTATTAATTATAAAACCAGAATGTGAAATTAGCCAAAAATTCCCAAAATTAATTAATATCGTATCAAGGCTCGTTTTGATGACGGTACGCCACTGGTTGATTACAAACTTAGGCGTGTTTACTGTTGGCAATCACTCAATAATCAATCAAAATGTTACGTGTACAGGTAGTCCATTAACTCACGGTATAGGTACCTCTCGAACTGGCACTGTGGTCTAGTGAATAAATAATTTGTGAGTTGTGAGCGCGATTCCTCATGTATTTACCCACCGAGGGTTCGATATTCACCGAGTCTACTAGGGTGGTTAAATTGGACCGCTTTTGTTTTAACCATGTCCGCTCCGGATGTGAAATATTGATATTGACAACTTTACAGATCGGTTTTCACGAGCACTGGTTGTCTAGGTATTCAGTCCTGCATTTTTGTAAATGCAGCTACAATATTCCAATGAATGATATTGACCTCTCATGTTAAAGGTTCCATGACAACTGCACACATGACAAGTGCTCACATTACATCTGCGCACACATTAAAGTGCTCACACTAACACAGAAATTAATATTAAGACA